>CAJHQP010000141.1:0-272652 GCA_905132765.1 Moricandia arvensis
TGCTCCTAGTGTAAATCACTCTTTTAATTACACTGCAGGTCACATAGCACTACTTGGATAGTTTATTGGAACGAAAGACCATCATAAACCTAAAAAAGCTAACCATAAACTAATTCCCTCGTTACCTTTTATTTTTAGTTTTTTGTTTGAATTTTCAAAATTTGAAGTGGTAAACACTATATCAAATTTAACTAATCTTAATAATTAGTCCACTTGCCGTACACATGTACATGTGAAAGAGATACATTTTTTATAGTTATAAGGACGAGGAAGTATAGTTTACGAGAATAAAGGGGGTTCTCATTATCGTGAATGTTAGAACACTCTTTTTATGTTGTTTTGAATGAAAGGAGAGAAGGTGACACATCAAATGCTACTATAAGAATCTTAGATTACCTCCAACCTTCTAAAGCTAAGGTGGTCGGTGTGTTAAATCAAGCTATCTATCAATCGATTTGTCTCGCCTCATCTAAATCACTACTAGATGTCTTGACAGGATATAATAAATGTTGGTGTTAGTTTAGAAGACGAAGGCTTATTTTAGATCTTGATATAAATGTTTATATGTTTATGTCATTGTATATGTGATGTACAATTGTGTATACATGTACAATCGTTTGTGTACACATGTACACCATTATAAATTGTTGGTGTACATATATACTTGAATTATTTTTCACTAATAATTCCAAACCATAAGTCCAAGTGTTTCAAATTGAAAAACCTTGATACGTTTTAGTGTCAAAAGACATCCACTTTCATAAATAGACAAATCTAAAAACGAAGCACTAAACTAAAATGAAGAAAGTAAAAATGGACACTGAAAATCAGTCTCATTTTCACTAATGGACACTGATACATTTTTGTGTCAAAGGACTTCCATTTTCGCGAATAGACACTGATAGGTTTTGGTGTACGAGAAAGTTAAAGAAGGACACTGAAAACCGGTGTACAAATAAAGATAACAATATTTTTAGCGTTGCAATATATAATAACATTTATTAACATTTATGTGTACATGATGTACACAATGATAAATTTGATGTACACGTGATAAATTTGATTAAGATGTACACGTGATAAATTTGTAACGTACATCTGCAAGTTTCAATATTACACGTTCAACTAATGTCACATATATTTTACTGTCCATGTGTACAATAATTCACATGTACACTAATTAACTTATAATAACATGGACACCAAATCATTTTTGCAAATAAATTTGCAAGTGTCATTGTTTATACAGTAAAAATATTACAAAATTTAAGTCAATATAACCTAGTCAACTTATGTGTACATTGGACACCATAATATTTTTTACATACATTTAAAACTTTCATTGTTTGTACGAAGTAGTACATTTCTGTAACTATTTATATATCATAGGGGTCAAATGCACCTTTGAAAGTGTGGAAGCAGATTAGAAGAGTAAATTTCAAAATAGAAAGTATAGGGTCAACAACTAACTATACAAACGATGAGGGACCAAATTTGTAAAATTGCCAAACTTAGCTATTGTTGCTATGAGATTTTCACGGGTGGTGGTCGTGACGGAAAGGAGCAAAGCGATGACAATTTTGAAACTTTGGAACCAGAGCCACAGCTTTGAAGCACGTCTTGGAGTTTGACGCAGAGGTGTATCCAATGACCGAGAAGGAGTTTAAATGTGGATGAATAGTCATAAGTGAGAGAAAACGATTGCGGCGGAGACAGAGAGTTCACCGTAGGTTTCAGAGCATAAGCACGGCGAGGAATATTTTTTTTGGAGCTCTCGGATTGGTCACACCAAGACGAAAAAGCGTGAACATAAGTTTTGAGGATGGTTTTTGGTGGATAAAATTAGCTTCAAACAGAGATTAAGGTTTGTTTATTTATTTTTTAAATTGCAAAGAAGAGAATTTCAAAAGAAGGAAGGAGATGAGTGAGTGAGCAAGGTAAATCAGAACCATTGAAAACAAAAGAAGAAAGAAGATCTAACACCTAGATGTGGTGGTAGATATATGTCTTGTCGGGTGTGTCAGGGATAGATTTGGACCGTCCACGAGCAAGGGAGATGAGCGGTTGAGGATTGTTCCCGCTCACACACATGTTGTTGGTTTGGTCCACTAGTTAGGAGTAAACTAACTTCTAACTATTTCCAAACAGAAAAAAGGAAGTTATTACAATAAACTTTCTCAGTAGCACAAAGTGCCTTATGCTGTTAATAATAACTAGAAAACTGCCTCTAAATGTAATTTTTTCGATAAATAATACGTAAATGACATTTGAAAGGTGCATTCAGATAGTCCATATAGATGTATCATTTATATGGTCCACCTGGGTGTTGTTCTTTTCTGTATTTTGTTTATGCATCTGGATGAAGCATCTGAATGCAACTTCGTTTGTTTTTATTTTTTTGAACATGCATCTGCATCTAGATGTACTTGTTACTAAAATGACAAAATAGACATTTTTACGGTTTTTGCGGAATTTTTTTTTGTGTGTTTGACATAAAATTATGTTTTTAGGGTTTTGATAAAAAAATGCATTTTTACGGTTTTACCGGAAAAGTGTGTTTTGCGGTTGTAGCGGGAAGATACATTTTAGCAGGGAAATGTGTTTTAGCGGGAGAGTACGTTTTGGCAGGAAAATGTGTTTTGTGGTTTTGGCGGGAAAATGCATCTTACTATTTTAGTGGAAATTTTTTTCAGTTTTGGCTCGAAATGGCATTTTTACTATTTTAGCGGAAAATTGCATATTTTAATTTTGGCAGGAAAGTGTGTTTTGGCGGAAAATGCATTTTATAATTTTAGTGGAAAAATGTTTTTGTCAGTTTTGGCTCGAAATTGCATTTTTATGATTTTAGCGGTAAATTGTGTATTTCAATTTGGCGGCAAAGTGTGTTTTTGCAATTTTGGTTGGAAAATGCGTTTTGGCGGAAAAATGCATTTTGAGGAGAAAGAGCGTTTTTACGATTTTAGCAGAAAAATGCATTTTGATGGAGAAATATGTTTGGTTGGGAAAATATTTTTTGGCGGGAAAGTGCGTTTTACGGTTTTAGCGGGAAACTGTTTTTTACTGTTATGCGGGAAAATACGTATTTGTTATTTATCATTTTAGACTAAACTTGATTCATCGAGATGCACCATGAAAACTCACATTCATTTAGATGAGAATTTGAGGTAAGCTTTCAAAAATGAAGTTGGGTGGTCCATCTAGATGTAACATTTTAATGTACTAAACGAACATTGATTTGCATCTTCACCCAGATATACCACCTGGATGAGCAAACGAACAACACCAATGTATTAAGGAAATAGTACGTATGAAAACCAAGGCACTTTTTAAAATAGATAAATACAAGAAGATAGATCCGCAGCAAAAAATGACTAAGAATCGAATAAAGCGTTTTGAGTATATGGCTAAAGTTATGATACCGTGATAAGTTTTGAGGATATTTAATTAGTGTAATAGTTTTTCTCATTTTATTAATTTAGCCACTAGGCTTATTTATACAAAGTATATGACTTGTCTAACAAATTATTTACATAATAGAATATGAAATCTAACTTATACATTAATATTAACTTTTCTTATAGTTACATGTAAATATATTTTAGGTGATCTCGTTATCGTCGAGATCTCCTAATACTTTAAACCATGAACAATCACTGCAACAACTCCTACAAACCAATAATTACTTAGAGTTGAATGATGTTTGATAGATTTGACATCCATCCAAATTGGATAGTCATCCATACACTTACAAGGCATATTTGAAGTTGGAGTTGAATGTTCGAACAAGCACCCGAGAGACTCCAGCCAAGACCAGACCATACATCTCTTACAAGCGCTGAAATTAAAATCCCCATCCATGCCAACAGACCAAGAAAACAATAGAGAGATCTGAAGGGAGTCCACATGTCCCACCAAAGAAAGTAGAGTCACCGGTTAAAATATTTATCTGAAGGAAACTCAAAGTTTTTTGACGCATCTTCAGCAGTTTTTGGAACATCACCGTATATGAGTTATTATTTTCATTGAGAGACCATAAACCACCATTTCAGAGATAACGCACTGTGACCCACGCTACCCAAATGGAACCGGCTCTGAAAAATAAACTTGAGGATCTTTCATTTATTGTGACAGAAAAAGAAAGGGTACATACACAAGATTTAATCCATGTAGTAAACTTTGTTCGAGTCCCATATGCATGCAGACAAGTCAGAATAAAACCCTGTCACATTGAGTCGAATGCCTTTACAATGTCTATCTTAAGAGTGATTCTTGGTGGCTGATCAGTTTTATGATATCAATGAATAACTTTAAAGGACATTTACCACTATCAGACAGTGATTTTTTAAACGCAGTTCGATTGGAGGCAATTATTTGCGGCAAAATAATCTTTAATCGATCCGAAAGGAGTCTTTAATGACCTTGTAAATCATGTCTGAGACAAGAAATAGGAGGGAAATCCTTTAAGTGAACAACACCCGGTGTCTTGGGAAGTAATACCACCGAAGGAGTCCAAAATAAAGAGAAAGGTAACAACAATAATCTCCTTTTAGAGTGTTGTAAAGACCAGCAAAATATGTTTGAGGTAATTGATGAACCTCTTTAAGTGGTTAAGTTAAACATGAAAATTGATACTAAAAAAATGATTGAGTTAGCGAATTTTAAAGTGGAGTTTTAATATAAATAGATGTCCAGACTCTTAGTTTATTGAAGTTTAAATATATAGTTTTATTAAGATCTATTTATTAAATGGAGTTTACCTAAAAATCTGTTAACCTGTTTAACTAGATATAATTAATTAAATATCTTTTTGAAAAAAAACTATATTTAAAAAAAACATTTTCTTTTTCTTTGAAAAAATATTTTTAGAATTTTTTATTTTAAAATATATATTGAGAAAAAATATTTTGCGAAAGACAACTTTCCAAAAATAAATTATTAAAATTTATCTTTTGAAAAAATTGAATTTTTATTTTGAAAAGATATTTTCATGATTTTTTCCCAGAAACAAATTTTCTTAAAAAAATATTTTTTACAGAAACTAAAATTTTTCTCAAAAAATAAATTTTGAAGAAAAATAAATATTTTCAAAAAAACCTTTTCTGAAAAGGGCTTTTCTGGAAAAAACCTATTTGTTTTTTCGCAAAAAGGTACTTTTGAAAAAAAAAATTGAATTAAAAAAATGAAGCTGAAAATTGAATTTAAAAATTGGAAATGAATTTTGAAAATAGAAAAAAATATGTTTTTTGGGGAAAAAAATTAAAATTTGTTTTTTTGTGGAAAAAGATATTTAAAATGATTATTTTCCAAAAAAAAATCAGTATTTTCAATTTTTTATTTTTCTCAACTTAGAAAATAACTTACACCTTTTGAAAAAGTACTGTTTAAATATTTTAAAACGTTTTAAAATTTAAGTTTTTATCTCAAATAATTTTACATTATATTTTTTAAGAAAATAAAAAACAACATAACAGTTTAAATGAGTCTAAATGAGTTAATTTAATATTTGCGGATCTAAATGGATAACCTTAATTGAGTTTAAAACTAAATGAGTAAACGGTTTTGAAGCCTAAATGGGATAGATTTTAAATAAGTTGGGTTTAAATAGGGTAGCCTTATCCATTTTAACATCACTAGTTATAGTGTTTGTTACATACCTAGCAATCATGAGCTAAACTATGCTTGACCTTTGTCTTCACTCCTCAGACCATCCCGTCATTTCTTCGATCATTTTTGATGATACATAAGAAAGTTATTGTCTTATGTTTTTTTTTTTGTTTAATCAGGTGTTAAGCTTGCGCCCTACCACCTAAATTCGGTGTCAGCCTTTGTTTGTACCTTTTATGGCCTTGGACACACTTCTCCTGATCTAGGGATCTCGAACCCTTGATCTCTCGATCAAAAAAGTATTACTGGACAATCACGCCTTGGATGTTATTGTCTTATGTTCTCTCACGTTAGATTACAAATAATGTTTATTTGTTGGTATTTTTCCTTCAGGAACATAAATTTTACTTTTACTGCTCAGGGCATCTACCAACGTTGGCAGGACTCTGCTTAGGATTAGCATCAAACACGTTGGCTCACACGTGTTCTTTTGTAGTATTTGGGAAGGTAATAGCACTGACAATACTGCCAGACCACCGCTCCACTAGACCATTCTTCACGTCCGAGACAGAAATTTACACTCGAAGACAAAAGTACCTTCAATGTGTCGCCAATTTTCCTAACATCTACATATCCGCCTAGTGCTCACTATTACTACTCTCGTTTGACTATGATTATCATTTTTAATTTATAAACATACATTAAAAACAATATTTAAGTTTATATATTTTAAAATAAAAATAATATTATTTATACATTTTAATTAATAAAAAATAAAATAATTTATAAAATTAATAAATTTATAATAAAATTATAAAACGACACTTATTTTAAAACGAAAATTTTTTCTACGACTATAGTTAAATCGAAATGAAAATAGTAGTTATTTGTATTACTTTTCTAGTTTTTTTTTGTTTTCCTCTCATCCTTTGTAGAACCCTCTTTCATTTTCTCCTCTAAAAGCCATTGAGCGTAAAGAGATACCGACCAGATCTCGTTTGCTTCGCCAGAACAAAGGTTTTGCTCTTCCTTTTCTTTTGTAATAATTTCATTATCCACAATTAATGAGACTTTGTTTTAACATATTTATATAAGCTAGAATTAGAATTTTTTTTTCTTTTTTGTTATAGTTGTTTGCATAAACAATCCAAAGCAGCAGTCATGTTGCCAAAGTTCAATCCAACAAACCAAGAAGCGTGCCTGTCTCTGCTTGAGGAAACCACCAGTAACGCAAAGCAGATTCAAGATTCCGTGTTGGAAGCAATACTTTCACGTAATGCTCGAACCGAGTACCTTAGAGGTTTCCTCAACGGTCAAGTCGATAAGCAAAGCTACAAGAAGAACGTACCCGTTGTCACCTACGAAGATTATCGCTCTTATGTTGATCGTATCGCTAATGGAGAACCCTTTGATATCATTTGTGATCGACCCATCATTGCGCTCTTGACCAGGTACGTTTTTGAATCTCGAAATTTCTGCAAATTCAGTGCAGAACTATTTTCTGCTACGTGAATTGATAACTTAAACAATTTCGAAGCATTTGGTGTTGGTCAAATCCAACTACTCTGTTTAGTGATTAACTTTAGAGTTGTTCTTGAGTTCATAGTTCACAAGCAATAGTATTTAGTTATTTTAGATTCAATATCTTTTGAAAAAAATAAAATAATAAAAATTTGTTAACTTATATTATGTTTTTAAATAAATAGAGAATAGTAGTAATTACCAATTTTTTTAAAAATATTGTTAACGCCATCAGCAAAATACTAAATCCTAAACCCTAAATCCTAAACACTAAATCATGAACTACTAAACTTTAAATCCTAAACATTAAATCATGAACTTTTGGGTAAATCTTAAACATTAAACCTTTAATCCTAAACCTGAAACCAGACCTTAAAACCTTAATCCTAAACCATGAACCAAACCCTAAACCCTAAATCATAAACACTAAACCCTAACCCCTTGGATAAACCATGAACCCTTTGGTAAATCCTAAAAAATTTATGATTTATATAAAGGTTTAGGGTTTAGGATTTAGTATTTTGCTAACGGCGTTAATAATATTAAAAAAAAAATTGGTAACTACTTCTATTTTTTATTTATTTTAAAAACATAATATAATTTCATAAATTTTTATTATTTTGTTTTTTAAAAAAATATATTAAATCTGAAATGACTAAATATTATTGGTTGGTAAACCTAAGAAAACTGTTAACTTTAATAGTATCATGTAAAAAATTGCATGCGAGTCTATTTCAAGCCTCTTACCAAATTTCATGTGCGTGGGGCCACATATAGTTTTTTTAATTCATTTTTGTCAAAAAAAAAAACTAAACAGAAAACATAGAGGAAATGATGTGATCTTGGGTTGATTTATGAAGTTATGGACATGGAAGACATTTAAAAATTGACCCATGGTGTTACTTAACATGTCCAGCCCATTTTTATGAAGTTGCAAGCCCAAAAAGAATCAAAATCAAGTGGTTTCTTTGCTCTCCAAGAAAAGTGACGAAAATCAGAAATTAAATTGCATGCAAGGAATGCTTATTTCAAAAACATTCTCTTTCCTTCATGGATGATTTTGTGATTTCCTAGATAATTAATATCTAGCTTTGTTTGCAAGCTTTGTTTCCTTATAAATAAGTTGTAATCTCAATGAAATAAAATAAGTTGTGAGTTATATTTTTGGAATCTTGAGAGTGTTTTTCAGTTTTGTTCCTTCGGGAACTTTCCGATTCGTCCTGGTGCGTCATATCCAGGGAATCATCTTCTTTGTCGTCTAGGTGCGTCATATCCTATGACATTGAGTTGGGAATACTAGCAGCCTTCCGCATCTGTTGTGCGACCCTTCGATCCATCCATTTCTCCTTTTTTTGCTGGACTTGTGCGTCATATCAAACAGCAACTGGAGTTGGGAATATCAACAGCCTTCCGCAACTGCTCTGCGACCCTTCAATCCATCATTTCTCATTCGATCCGTCTGAGATCATATCATTTACCAATTTCAGAGTGCATCCCTTGGGAGGTTTTCATCATTTGGTATCAGAGCCACTCTGAAAGCGATTTGAGGAAAAATCTTTTTGAAGAGGAGGAGTATGATGTGATATTGGGTTGATTTATGAAGTTATGGACATGGAAGACATTTAAAAATTGACCCATGATGTTACTTAACATGTCCAGCCCATTTTATGAAGTTACAAGCCTAAGAAGAATCAAAATCAAGTGGTTTCTTTGCTCTCCAAGAAAAGTGACGAAAATCAGAAATTAAATTGTATGGATAGCTTGTCTCTCTTGCATGCAATGAATGCTTATTTCAAGAACATTCTCTTTCCTTCATGCATGATTTTGTGATTTCCTAGACAATTAATATCTAGCTTTGTTTGCAAGCTTTGTTTCCTTATAAATAAATTGTAATCTCAGTGAAATAAAATAAGCTGTGAGTTATATTTTTGGAATCTTGAGAGTGTTTCTCAGTTTTGTTCCTTCGGAAACTTTCCGATACATCCTGGTGCGTCATATCCAGGGAATCATCCTCTTTGTCGTCTAGGTGCATCATATCCTAGGACATTGAGTTGGGAATATCAGCAGCTTTCCGCATATGTTGTGCGACCCTTCGATCCATCCATTTCTCCTTTTTTGTTGGACTTGTGCGTCATATCAAGCAGCAACTGGAGTTGGGAATATCAATAGCCTTCCGCAACTGTTGTTCGACCCTTCAATCCATCATTTCTCATTCGATCCGTCTGAGATCATATCTTTTACCAATTTCAAAGTATTCCTTGAGAGGTTTTCATCCGGAAATTTGGCTCAAAACTTGCTGATACATGAGTTTGTTAATATTCGAACCATATAAAATAAATTGAAGTATATAATATGTAAAGTCTCAGTGACTCAATTGTCCTTTTGTCTTGCAACTCAGGTACTTCAGGAGGAGTTCCAAAGTTGATACCTTTGACAGCAGAGGAATTGGAACAGAGGACGTTGTTTGTATCTCTCTATAGACCTGTACTCTTCAAGTAATGAGTTTCAAATTTGTTTTGTTATTTTAAGAAAAAAAAGAAGACTAAGTCTAAAAAAAACCGTTCTTGGTACTGTTTGCAGGCACATCGAAGGGCATAGTGAAGGAAAATCTCTCATGTTTTATTTTGTGAACAGAGAAAGCCAGACAGCCTCTGGATTGATGGTCAGGACTATCATAACTTGTGTTTTGAAAAGCGTGACCCCAGCCAACAAATTTATCTGGTAAACCTTTGCTCCACAGGGTTGGCTCTATGGTGTGCATTTCACTAAAACATTAGCTTTATGTGCCAATATATGAACATCAAATAAATTTAGTGTAGTAGTTTATGTTCATACAAAACTTTTATGCTTTAGACGGCTAAATTACATAAGACCATACATGTTTGCCATATTTGCATGGCCAGTACTTGGCAAAGCCGAATAAAACATTTATCTTAGGTCCCTTAAAAAAAAAATTTTAGATCCCCAAAATCGTTAAAAAAAATATATATATATATTCAGTTGAAATCTTTAATATATCATCTATGATCCCTTAAATCTTAGAGCCGACCCTGCATATTAGGAGTTAACATGCTCCTTGGTGCTGCTAGTGTTTCTTTATCGTGTTTGTTATATGATTTACAGGGATCAAGGGCATATAAGCCCTCATGAAATTTCGACTTGTGAAGACACGACTCAGAGCATGTACTGCCAATTGCTATGTGGGCTTGTCCAACGAGAAAATGTATCTCGCCTTGGTGCACCATTTGCTTCTTCCTTCCTCAAAGTAATCAAGTTCTTGGAAAATCACTGGAGTGAGTTATGCTCCAACATTAGGACAGGCCGTGTCAGCGACTGGATCACAGATGCTAACTGTGTTTCAGGGCTCAGTAAGTTTCTCACCGCTCCAAATCCAGAACTAGCGAGCCTAGTTGAGCAAGAATGTAGTAAAACCTCGTGGGAGGCAATAGTAGTGAGACTATGGCCAAATGCAAAATGCATTGAAACCGTTGTTACAGGGTCCATGGCACAGTATATACCGATGCTTGAATACTATTGTGGCGGTCTTCCTTTAGTTTCAACATTTTATGGTAGCTCTGAATGTTTAATAGGTCTCAACTTAGATCCTCTAAGCAAGCCTTGTGATGTGTCTTACACCATTGTTCCAAGTATGGCATACTTTGAGTTCTTGGAGATCAAGAAAGACCATCAAGAAACTGGTCATGATCCCGCGGTCGTCGATCTTGTTGATGTTAAAATTGGACATGATTATGAACCTGTTATAACAACTTTTTCTGGTAAGTTTTTATTTGAAAATAAATCTTGTTTTGGTAACATGTTATAACAATACAACTTACAGGTCTGTATAGGTACCGTTTGGGAGACGTTTTAAGAGTCACTGGTTTCTACAACAATGCGCCACAGTTTCGTTTCGTGGGAAGACAAAAGGTTGTTCTAAGCATCGACATGGACAAGACCTACGAAGAAGATCTACTCAAGGCAGTGACAAAGGCCAAGCTACTACTTGAGCCACATGACCTAATGCTAATTGATTTCACTAGCCGTGTTGATTCCTCCACGTTTCCAGGACACTACGTGCTCTATTGGGAACTCGGGAGCAAAGTCAAGGACGTGAAGGTCGAGCCTGACCCTAAGGTTATGGAGGAATGTTGCTTCACCGTCGAGGAGTGTCTTGACTCTGTGTATAGAAAAGGACGAAAGAATGATAAGAACATTGGACCGCTTGAGATTAAAGTTGTTAGGAGTGGCGCATTTGATGAGCTAATGAGTTTCTTCGTGTCTAGAGGCTCTTCTGTGAGTCAGTACAAGACGCCGAGGTCGTTGACGAATGAAGAGGCCTTGAAGATGTTGGAGGCGGCCGTTGTTTCCAAGTTTGTTAGCAGGAAGGTTCCGTCGTGGGAGCTACATGAGCTGCACTCTAGGCGAGAAAACCACCGTTAGTTCATGCTTGGGCCTTGAGAGAATAAGAGTTACAAGTATGTAGTCGAGTAGAATAAGTCCATCTCAATCGTCCAGCCATGTTCTATAATAGTCTCTTTTTCTTCTGTTGTTGTTTTGTTGTTGTTAAGACCTAGGTTGCATGTAATCGAAAACGGATACATGGAAACGAAAAGTTTTGAAACATGGAAATGTGAAAGATGATGTTAAAGAAATTAGAAATGAAAACATTTTTAAAAAGTTTATAATATATATATATATATGATTAATTAATATGTAACTTATTTTTTTTGTTTGATCTATCTAAGAAAGAAAATTAAGTAATATACAAATTTTAATCAATAATTAGAAAACTAACACATATGTTATTATTCTATAAAATTGTGGAGTTGACTTCATTACATATCAAATTATCATACCAAAATGATAAAAAATAACGAAAAAATATATTAAAATATAAGTTAATAAACATGTAATCACTATAATAAAGCAGCAAATAATTATTAATTTTTGCGTTTCCAATCAGAATCGCGAGTTTCCAAATCAGAAATGCAAGTTTCTATCATGTTTTCAAAATGAAATTTTCAAAAAAAAAAGTTTTCAAAAACTTTCCTCAAGTTTCCAAGAGATTCTGATTCCAAAACGTTTCTAAAACAGGAAACAGATCTTGATCGGAGTTTCCATGCAACCTAGGTTAAGACAATCTTCTAAAAATCATTTAGAACAATCAATTTTTTTTGATCTTGAAACAAAAAAAAAAGCATTCAATATTTTAACAGAAATTGCACAATAACCCAAAAACAAAATTTATAAACTAATCAAAATATCATTCTCTTCTCTTTTCTCTTTCTATATCTCTCTATCATTTCTCTAAAATACTAATTTTGTTTTTATTTTATTTTTTGTTATTTCACAAATAACCCCATTTTTAGTGGGAACTTTTTACCAAAATATCTTTTTGGGACAAATTACCAAAGTATCTTAAACACAATACTGCCTCTTTTCTTAAAAATGCCAAAAGACTTCATAATAATTAAAGAAATCAGAATAAAGCTGTTTATATACTTAACAATTATATTTGTTAATTTTATGTATTTAAAAAAAATTGTTGAACAATTGTTTGTCATTAAACTTTTAGCTAATAGTAAATGACTTAAGTTCTAAAATCAAGACATTTCTGTAATTTATATTTATGATTAAAATAAGCATAACTTTCCAAAATTGTATTGAAATTCAAAACAACACTCTTTATATGACAAATAATAATATATTTTTTTAATAAAATGGGAGTACATATTAATATTTAATTAAAAAAATATTAATAGAAAATCATATTAATATATTTTCAGAAAAAGAATCCATACACAATTCTGAGAACTGTGCAAACGATCAGACATAAACCACGATGATAGATACAAAGTCCCTTAGCTAAGATATGTACAGCTTTTTTTTACAATTCCAAATAACTTGGAAGAAGCTCATCCCTTGAATTTTAGAGAATATAACATTTGTATGGAGAAAACGTTTTAGAAAACAAGATTTGGTCTGAAAATCTGAAGTAAACTCATGACTTGAAAGACTAGATATGTAGAAGAACAAGCTTTAAACATACTTAGTAACTGCTTAGTAACAAACAGTCTTCACACGTTTACAAAGTGGAAAAGAGATACTGATCAACTCTTCATCAAACTCACTCACCCCGTTTGTGGACTCGCTATATAACATAACAACAAAGCTGCATTTTAAAAGAAGAAAACTGGAAGAAGCTTACTCTCGATGAGTGATGACAACTAAACACTTGAAGTTTCAGCTTCAGGGTGGTAGTAAAGCATCTCGTCCCACATCATCTCCCTGATCATTCTTTCCTCCATGTTCTCATCTATGTCCAGAGCGATAGGGACATGAGCAGGGGGATTAGCTCCAGGATCAAACAGACCCGCCATGTACGGGTGCAAGAGTGCATCAGTTACAGAGATTCTCTTTGTTGGATCAAACACAAGCATCCTCTGCAGCAAATCTATAGCTAGAGGATTGGCTTGCGGGTAGAGATTAGACAGATGTGTACCCCTTGAGAAAGGAAGTGACTTGATAAACCTTCGAGCTTTCGGGTTATCGATAAACCGAATATCAGATTCTTGCTGGCTACCAACAACATTGATGATCAGCTTGAGCTGGTTGAGACATTCTGTCCCCGGGAATATCGGTTTTCGACCAAGAATCTCGGCGAATATGCATCCTACTGACCAGACATCAATAGAGGTTCCATAGTTGTCACAACAGAGAAGAAGCTCAGGTGCTCTGTACCAGCGTGTAACCACATACTCCGTCATGAACTGCTCGTTGCCTTGGCTAGTTCTCGCTAATCCGAAATCACAAATCTTTAGATCGCAGTTAGCGTTGACTAAGAGGTTCCCTGGTTTCAAGTCTCGGTGAAGGATGTTTGCAGAGTGAAGATACTTCAACCCTCTTAGCAACTAAAGACAGACAAAACATAAAACACACAATCTATGTCAGTAACCGAAACCAAGATATAGTGCCGGTCCAACATTTTCATTTTTTTCTCGATAGCCTACGCTCACTTAAATTTAGTGCCCTATAAATAATAAGCTGTCGGTTCTTTTGTC
This sequence comes from Moricandia arvensis, assembly GCA_905132765.1. Lineage (NCBI taxonomy): Eukaryota > Viridiplantae > Streptophyta > Magnoliopsida > Brassicales > Brassicaceae > Moricandia > Moricandia arvensis. The sequence goes on from CAJHQP010000141.1 coordinate 14,187, forward strand.
TATGCTCCGGACCGGCCCTGCAAAGACATATAGATAGTTACATTACATTACATTAACATTACCTGAAACAAGAAGTACTTGCAGTGATCATCAGAAAGAGACTGAGAGGATTTAATGATCTGATGAAGATCAGTATCCATGAGCTCATAAACCAAGTAAACATCTTTGAAACTGGATCTAACCGAAGGCAACATAACATCTTTAAGCGCGATCACATTTTCATGCCTCACATGCCTAAGAAGTTTAAGCTCTCTCAACGTCCTCAAGGCATCAACTCGATTCTCAAACACATTGTGTATCTTTTTGATGGCCACTCTCTCGTTGGTCTCACGGTTGATGGAAGAGCAAACCACACCGTAAGCTCCTCGACCAATGGGTTTGATAGGAACATACTTAGTGTCGATTTCGAACAGAGTTTGCCACATGGAGTAGTAATGTTTCCCTTGTTGTTTGATCCCGTTAGGTGGGTCAACTAACATCGCCATTGTTTCTTTTCTGCTAAGAACTCAAAAAAGGGTTTATAGAGAGTTAACGAATCATTGAAGCTTTTTTCTTCTTTACGTTATTCCTTGTTGGAAAAAAAGAAAGGTGAAAAGATTCAATCTTTTTTATCCTTTGCTTTACTTAGCTATCAATCTTACTACTCCCCAGGATAAATAAAAAAGTAGAAAACTTTCGGCGTAATCATAGTTCAAAACTCTTTTATCCAATTTAAAAAAAAAAATTAAGTCAAAAAAGACATACCCTTGTAATAACAGAAGCTGAATCGTTGTTTGGTTGGTGATCAGAGAAGGGTTTGATTGGATCTGAATTGAGATGGCTTCTTCATAGTTATCTCAAGAAGATATAAGAGAGAGAGAGAGAGAGAGAGTTAGGAAGTGGTGAGACCCATACGGAGGAATGTTGAGAGAAGATGAAGAGGAAGCAATACGTTGTGTTGATGAAGAAGCCTTCGGGGGAAAAAAAGAATATTATATTATATAAGGAAAGTCTGCTAATTACGAAAACGACATTCTTTTGTAGATATTTTGTTTATCCTACTTTAATGAAAAAAGCTTCAGTTACAAACTATCAACATTCTAGAGAAAATTTGAATTAAAAAAAACTGAGAATAGTTACATGGACTTCCATATTACACATACTTTAAATTAGATACTCTATCCAGATTTTGATTAAATTGTAAGAATTACACCTCGATTTGCATAAATTAAATAAAAGAGCTTTTAGGTTATATTATAGTTTTTTATTTGTATAATAAACGTATACGATTTATATAAATTGGGGAGGAGTGAACGATTTAGGCATCGATTGGTACAACAGATGATAAAGCATTAGCAGAATGCTATAGAAGTAGTATGCTGAAGAAGCTGTATGCTTTCATTAAAGTTTTTAATAAAGTGATTGGTAGAGCATTAGCAGTATACAATTTAAAAATTATCATAGAAGTTAGTGTATAATATATTTATTTTAAAATAATATCTATATATACTATATTAATAATCTATTTGTTATTACAAATAAAAAAATATTCATTTTTAAATTATATTATATTTTATATGTGAAATATTATTATTTTACAAAAATGTAAAATTTATGTTAAGAGATTAAATTATATTTGGATATAACATAATTTTTAATATTATAAAATAAAAGAACAAAATATAAATAAGTAAATTATAAAGTTTCTATATAAAATTATCAATATTTATTTACAGAGAAGTAAATGATTCATATATAATTAGTAATGGCCCAAAAGGAACCGAACCGAATCCGACCCGATAATTAGTAAAACCCGAATGGGACTTGTGAGCATGGTACCGAAAATCCGAAAATCCAAATTAACCGATCCGAAACCGAATGGGCCCCCGAACGCCCAGGCCTAGACGATGGTGTCGTAAGTGTCTTTGGAGTTCATGTACACACCAAAAAAAAAACTAGAGCCCAAGAGAACACTTGAGTACTCATTGAAGAAGTTTGAAGTTTTTCATACAAATCTCTTATCTTTCACATCAAAAACAAATAAAAAGACAAAAAAAATAAAGTGAATACAAAAGCTTTAGATAAGAAATATCATCCGTCTATTTCCAAATAACGCATTTTATGTTTTATACATTTTTAAAAACATATCAAAGCTGATTACCAAGTATCATTTCATGTCTCATTTTTTCTTCCATAATTTTAAATCAATATTACTTGAAAGTACAAATCCCCTATATATTAAAAGAGAAGCATTTTTAATAAATAACTTTTAAACCGTATTATATTTACATAATTGTCATTATGCTGATGTGTCAGCACGAGAGAATTTCTCACATTTTCCATATAAATATTTTTTTCTTACTAGACACTAGATGTCTTCCTGTAACATGTCTAGCGATAAAATTTTCAATTTAAATTATATTTAAATTAAATTATGTTAAACTTTTAGATTTTATATCAATATTTTAATATTAATTTAATTAAACAAAACATTAATGATTTATTTTAAATTCTATTTAATTTATATTTAAAATTATAATTCAGATAGATTTTTATTTATTTCTTGAGAAATACCATAAGATACATTTGAAAGTTTTTGTTACAAAAATAGTTTTTTAATGATAAAAATGACCAAAATGAATTTTATTAAAAATTGTAAATATATATTTATACCTCTTGAGTTAACTAATCTAGACTTAGAGTTTAGAGTTATGTGATAGGGCTTTGTACGTGAATTTATTTTTTTAAATATTAAAATTATCAAAATAAAAAATCTATTTTAGTTATTTTTTTCCTGAGAACTATTTTTGTTAAAAAAAACTTAAAAAGTTTATTTGAAAGATTTACCCTTATTTCTTTTTGTTAAGATATATTAATTACCTTGTATAAAATACAATAAAATTGGTATAAATTTTATATAATTACCAAAATATAAAACTAATAAAAACTTCTAAAATTTGTAGATATTAAAAAGAAACAAATGATATTACGATTATTTTTTAAAGAAAAAGATTTTATTAAAATTTTAAAATAATGTTTAATAATAAAAATAGTATGATAATAAAAATATACGTAAATAATATTTTGAAAAATTAAAATTATTTTATATTTCTATTATTATATTATTTATTGACATATTTGAATAAATTTATTTTGATGATAATTTATGAGTTATTATCATATTTCAAAAGTTACCAAAAATTGAAATCAATACATTTAATGTTTGTACAAGTCACATTTAATCAAAAGACATGTCATCAATTCTATATGTCATGTCATATTTTTTTTATTACAGCAAATAAATATTTATATTAATAAAAATAATATTTTTATTACAACAAATAATAAAATATTAATAAAATCATATGAATACAAAGCCTCAATTAATAAATATTCATATTAAAACATACTATATACCATATGAATAAATGATTATTTTTATTATTTACCAAAAAATATTATTGTAAATAAAAAGAGGGACTTTTTTTGTTTATGAAATACTCCAATTTAATTATTACGAAAAAATTACTCGCTTCTCGGTTATTCAATATATTTATTATTGCATAACACATAAATGAACATAAAATAAATAAATATGTATAAATAATTTGTATACATAATTAATAATCATTATGCACAAGCGCAGATCTCAAATTTTATTTGATCAAATCATTTCAAAAATATAATTCTTCATATCGAAGTGAGATGGTGAATTATAAGATCCGAATGGTATAATTGAAACTCATGTAAATTAAATAGATTTTTAAAAAAATATCAACAAACATGACCTTATTTATCAACCTTATATTAACGGTCAATGACTATACGTTTGGGACTTATATTATATCTAACTAATTCTCTTAATACTTTCAAAATAAGAATAAAAAAGATATTTTTAATTATCTTTTCGTAAGATTAGATTTTAATAATATCTTTTAGTATCTTTTATTTAAAATGTAAATATATATTTGTTTTTAAATAATAAAGTCATTATTAATATTAACTATATTTAAAAACAAAAAAATATTCTTTATTCATTTATATAATAGAAAAATCTATAATCTATAATTTATATTCATAATTAAATTACTATACCAAGTAATAAATATAAAGTAACTTAATTCATTAATTAACTATTTATAAGTTACAAAATAACAGAATAAATTATATTTATGAATTTTACAACATACTTTAACTTATTAAACAATACTAAAATACGATATATGAACTAATAAATCATTTCATAAGTTAATATAGATAGTTAAATTAAAATATTAAAAATAATTAATATATTTCTCATGTATGAGACAAGTATAATAACAATAGTTAATTTGTATAATAATATTGACAAAAAATATAATAATAAAATAAAATTTTACGAATATTTAAAATTAAAAATTTGTATTATAATATATGAAGCAGGTTATATAAATTAATTATCTTACTTTCGTAAAATTATATTAATATAAATTTATTTTTATTATATATACTTCAAAACAAACGTTTTAGTAAAAAGATGCACATGTATAAGATTTCTAATTTTGAGTAAATAAATATTTGAATAAAAATTCATCTCGCTTTAAAAAGTACGGGTCAAAATCTAATAATAAACATTAATATTTCATCAAAATCTAATAAGAAACATTAAAATGCGGGTGAAAATACAATAATAAACATTAATATTTGATCAAAATCTAATAAGAAACATTAAAGTGCGGGTCAAAATCCATTTCGCATTCATGTATCTGTTTCTAATTTAGTATGTATCCTCTCGAATATTGATCCATTACGCTTACAATGCAGGTCAAAATCCATCTCACATTCATGTATCTATTTCTAATTTAGTATGTATGATCTCAAATATTGATCCATTATGCTTACAATAAAATGATAAATTAGTTTGACTAACTTTTGTAAAATAAAAGCATAACATTCATAATATATATCCACCATTCATCTAAACATTCATAAATTAGAATACTTTAAGTATGAAAATTTAAGTCAAATTGTATTACATATTTTCCACCCATAGGTTTAACCAGTAATCGGGTCCCAAATTTTAGCGTATTTTTTAGATTTTATAAAAAATTTAAATAACAAGTTTAAAGAAAAAAACAAATCCGACTCCATATAAAGTCATCAGTTAGTCGGTTTAACCGCATATCCGGGTCGTGACCCGAAACACTGGATATAACGCTTTATTTGTAACATTTATACGTAGATACATAATCAAAAATGCAAATTTATTTCATATAATTTAGTTTGTGTCAAAAAATAATTTCGCGCTTTGAAAGTACGGATCAAAATCTAGTAAATCATTAAGGATTACCTTTGTAACGTGAACGTAAAACGCAATCTTAAGTTAATCAAGATATAATTATCGTTTAAAATAATTTTAGATAATACATATGCAATTAAAATATTTTTATCTTTATTTCCTTTTCTAATTTCTAATCAGTTTCATCAAAAATCAATAGTAAACAACAAGAAACAAGCACCTAAATTACTCTATTGTGATTTTTTTTTTCAATTGTAATTTTGTATATAAACCAATTTATTTATATTTTCACATATAGATATATATATATATATATAGATTTCATTTTATATTGTTTTGGGAAAATAAAAAAAAAGATAAGAAAATAAATATAGATCATATTTTATGGATATTTTCTTTTTTTTCTTAGATATTTATTTATTTTATTATTTGTGTGATTAAAATAAATAAATTCCTAATTAAAAACTTCATAAGAAAACCATTTTTAGTAATGGCAGTTACGTAGAAAAATTAAATCATTAGAAATAACTTTGTAATTGACTATTGTAATAATTAAAGTAAACATGACACGTAAAAAATAACTTTTCAAACAATATGGTAGAGATTTTGAGTATTGTGTTCTATATTGGAAGTTTTTTTATTTAAGGATAATTTTATAACATATATTTTTTTTTAATTTTTGTCACAAAATAACTCTTAAAAAAATACGACTGAAATATTCTTTTTATTTTGAAAATTTTAATTTTAATTTTTAAAAATTTTAATTTTTAAATCACATCTCTAAAACTCTACTCCATAACTCTAAATCATAATTCTAGATTAATTAACCCAAAACATATATTCAAAATTAATTAACCCGGAAAATATAAGTATTATTTACACCTTTTAATAAAAAAATTTTGCTCAGTTTTTTCTAAAGATTTTTTTTGTGATAAACTTTTTAAAGGTTTATCCTAGAGTATTTTTCCTGATTTAATGTCATTTGAATTATTTTTTATAATATTTTGAAAATATATTGGGGGAAATACAAATACAAAAGTCGTGGAACAAATATGTAACGGTTTAGACTTTTGAGAAAACACATGGCCGGTTGAACCCAAAATAAATTAGGGAAACTGGATTTTTTGGGTAAACCGACTAGTTGAGACTTGAGAGGGTCAAATTTAAAACCTTTCAGATAAAGAAGAAGGTTTCAAAACCCAAAACTGACAACATAAAACCCTAAAACCTCTTCTTCTCTTCTTCTCAGACGCAGTCTGTATTCTCGGCGGAGGACACAGGCAGTATCTTTGTTTCTTCTCTTCATTCAAATCTCAGGTACGTGCCTCTGTTTACTTATTCTGTTCATGTCTTTAGTTCGTGTTCGTGAATACTCGATTTTGTCTGTGTTTAGTTCGTGTTCGTGAATGATTGATTCTCTTTGTTCTAAGTTCTGGGAAGCTAGAGCAATTCGAATTGAAGATAAATGGCAAATCCAATCCGGTTGTCCGGTTTAAAATACATAAACCGGTTATAGAGTAGATTGTGCTGTGTGCAGGCTTGCTTTTACTGTATAATATGTTAGTTCGATTTTCAAATTGATTTTATTTTATTTTTTGCAGGTTACTTCTGTGAGTGGTGTATTAAGAAATGGGTACCAAAGGTGACTTCTTTTTCTATAAATTTTGTATCTTTATCGGATATGAGACTTGATAAAAACGTTTATTGAATGTAGATGGTGTAGCAATGGATCAGATAAGTGACAAGAAGCGTGGAAAGAACAAGTTGAAATCTAAGAAGAAAACAGAGGATGTAGTAGAGGGTATAGCAATGGGCGATAAGAAGCGTGGAAAGAGCAAGTTGAAATCCAAGAAACAAGAAGCTGAAGAGCATGAAGAACAGCTTAAAAGACTTAAAGAAACAGTGAGTTGTCTTGTAATAAACATGTCTGGTTTTTGTGATTTGTAATAAACATGTCTGGTTTCTTTCTGCAGCAAGCTGAGTTTTTTGAGTATATGAAAGAGCATGATGAGGATCTTCTCAAGTTTGATGCTGCTGAGTTTGAGGTGAGTACTAGTAGAGATTGAATATGTTGGATCTTGATGTGGAATTGTGCTTAAAAGCTTTGATCTTTGGTTAGGATGATGCTGATGTTGAAGCTGATACTGACTTGGAGGACTCTGAGAAGCAAGGTGTTGATGAAACCTCCAAGCTGGAAGTTGCAAAGAAAGTTAACGAGCAGAAGACAATTACAGCAGCCATGGTTGATTCATGGTGTAAGTTAATCCGAGAAGACGCGAAGCTAGGTGCGGTGCGTTCTATCTTGAGAGCTTATAGAACTGCTTGTCACTACGGTGATGATACTGGAGACGACCCATCTGCAAAGTTCAGTGTTATGTCCAGCGCTGTGTTCAATAAGATAATGATATTTGTTCTGAGTGAGATGGATGGGATTCTTAGAAAGTTGCTGAGGCTTCCTGCAACTGGAGGGATGAAAGATACCATAATGGAGCTGACTAACACAAGGCCTTGGAAGAACTATAACCACTTGGTCAAATCATATCTTGGGAACTCACTTCACGTCCTGAACCAGATGACTGACCAAGGGATGATATCGTTTACTCTCCGGCGCTTGAAACACTCGGCTGTCTTTCTATCTGCCTTTCCAAGCCTCCTTAGGAAATATATTAAGGTGTGCTGTGAGCAAAAACATCATAATCTGAATGTTTCCTTCACGGTTCTTTCTTTGCTCACTATCTATTCTTTCATTTAGGTTGCACTTCATTTCTGGGGAACTGGCAGTAGCGCCATCTCTGTTGTTTCTTTGCTGTTTCTGAGAGACTTGTGCATACGCCTTGGAACCGATTGTGTGGATGACTGCATCAAGGGGATGTACAAAGCGTATGTGTTGAATTGCCAGTTTGTAAATGCTGTGAAACTGCAGCATATTTCGTTTCTTGGTAACTGCTTCATTGAGCTTCTCGGCACGGACATATCTGCTTCATATCAGCATGCATTTGTCTTCATAAGGCAGCTTGCAATGATTCTACGTGAAGCGCTTAACACAAAGACAAAAGTACTTTCTCAACAAGTCTTATGTTCAATACTTACATGTTTTGAAAAGTTTCTTGTAACTCTTACTTACATTTGGTTGTTTTTGCAGGAAGCATTTAGGAAAGTTTATCAATGGAAATTCATCCATTGTCTTGAGCTTTGGACTGGTGCTGTTTGTTCATACAGCTCCCAGTCTGAACTCAGACCAGTTGCTTATCCACTGGCACAAATAATATCTGGTGTAGCAAGACTTGTTCCCACTGCTCGCTATATTCCACTTAGACTAAGATGCGTTAGTATGCTAAACCGGATTGCTGCTTCAACTGGTACCTTTATACCCGTCTCAATGCTTCTTATGGACATGTTAGACATGAAAGAGCTCAACAGGCCTCCCACTGGTGGTGTTGGCAAAGGTGTCGATTTACGCACACTACTTAAGGTAAAAAACAAACTTGGCTGAGTCTTGAACTCTTTAAGCAAGTGACTAGAATGAAATTTTGTCCTGCATAGTGAACATTTTTGCTGTCAAATTTCTTGCCTCTAGGTAAGTAAGCCGGCAGTGAAGACAAGAGCGTTTCAGGAGGCATGTGTTTATTCTGTAGTGGAGGAGCTTGTGGAGCATTTGACTCAGTGGAGTTATTCCGTTGCTTTCTTTGAGCTATCTTGTATTCCGACCTTAAGGCTGCGTAGTTTTTACAAATCCACCAAAGCTGAGAGGTTTAGGAAAGAAATGAAGCAACTCATTAGCCAGGTACCTTGAAGCAACTCAATAACCACTTATACTTGATCTATCTTGTACTTGCTATATGTTGATATGTTTTCGTTCTTGACTCCTGTAAATTTTTACTCTCTCTTCAGATTGAAGCTAACTCAGAGTTTGTCAACAAAAAGAGAGCGTCTGTTGGTTTTCAACCCAATGAGCCTGCTGCTGCATCATTCCTTGAGGTTTAGTAACCCGTTTCTCTTGATTAACTTGGTTTTATGAAGTAGCTTGTTCTGATAGTTCTTTGGGTTTTTTATGTTCAGGATGCTAAGAAGGCAGGGGAAAGCCCTCTATCGCATTATGCAGTGATTATCCGACAAAGAGCCAAGCAAAGAAACGAATCACTGGTGGAATCAGAGTGAGTTGCATACATGCTCTCTACGACAAGATCACTTTGCATTTCTTTTCTTATTTTTGACCTCAGCTACGTAGTGTTTATTTTGATTGCTGGTAATAATAATAATCTGTCTGGTTTATCCAGTGTTATTGTGGGAGAGGACTCAGCAGTCTTTGGGAAAAACGCACCAAGCAGTGATGAGGAAGAAGATGAAGCAGATAGGAATGAAAAGGGTGCTGCAGCTTTCAGTTCCTCCTGGTTACCTGGAAGTGACTCCAAGTAAGTCTAAAAACTGCACATCTCTTGGTTTCATATGTGAATCACCGGGTTGGTGTGGTAGATTATGGTATAAGTGTGGGTTGTTTGTTAGAGCCAAATGTGGATTGGCTTACACAGGTCAAGGGTATTTCATGTACTGGTAGGTATTTTCAGTAGTTTGGTTGATTTGGGGAGTGTACATAGGAGCTTAACTACAGTGTCCTTACTGTTCATTCGTTATCTAAAGAGATTTGTATAATTGGCAGAGAAAAGGAGGCAGAAGAAGAAGAAGAGAAGACGAAAAAGAAGAAACGTAAGAGGAAGAGTCAAGCAGAGAAGAAGCAAGTTGAGAAAGATGCAGGAGAAGATGATGATGATGTTGTAGATTTTGTGTTTAGTTCTGATGAAGAGGATGATCTGTTTGATCTAGAAGGAGACAAAGATGAGGATGATGATGATGATGATGTTGAAGATGCAGCAGAAGATGAAATTGCAGAGCCTGAGACAAAGACCTCTAAGAAGACCAAGTGCACGTATAAGACTTGGCATAAGACCTACAAGAAGACAAAGAAGAAGAAGAAAGCTCGAGTGGCTTAGTCTTTTTGGTGTACCTCGGTGCCTACAAAATCACTTTTTCGAATATTTTGCAAAACATCATTAAACAAAATTTTGGGAAATTGAAACTAATATCTGCAAATTTAGTTATTGAAAAAGTTGAAACTATATATGATTTTTTTTCTATTTTGTCTACTAAATCACATTCAAGTCTACTAAATCACATTCAAGTCTACTAAATCACATTCAAGTCTACTAAATCACATTAAAATACTGAAATAGTCATCCTCTGTTTCATAGTGTGGATAATTCCTAAGTACCTTACTAACTTCTATCTTTTTCAATGTTGTTATGTGGGTTTGGTTCGTTCTCTCTTTTTCAATGTTACGAATAGGCATGTGGGTTTGGTTTGGGCAATTTGGGTTATTCGGTTCGAACAAAATCTTTTCAAATTAGGCAGAACAAAAATTTTGGTTTAGTATTTGGTTAACTTGTTTTATAAAGAAGTTGCCAAAATTAACAGAAGTAAGTATTTTTGGTTAGAATCCAGTTAAACTTAGCTAATATGGATAATTTTGATTATTTTGGTTCATCTCGCTCTAAATCTTGGTTAGGATTAGTATTATTTGGTTGGGAATTTCATAAGAAAAAAAAACAAACTAAACAACTGCTCAATAGAATCTATAATCAAATTTTGTTTTAATCTGCTTAACTGAACCGAAGTAATAACCGAATTTGAATTGGTTTCCAAAATGTTTGGTTCAGTTAGGCGGTTCGGAAGGTTCTGTTTGGTCAAAATCACATGTCTAGTTAGGAAGTTACTTCTTGGGGTGTTTGAAAAACGGCATTAAACAAGGGAAAGAGCTAATATGTATCTTCAAATATAGTGACTGAAATTGGAATTCTTCATCGTTATCATCACAAAGCTTCCAATTCGACAAAGTTTTTCGATGTACATTGCGAAAATGCACCAAGTCTAACATGAATGTATTATAAGAAGGTGAAGCAAACCGGGAGGAACGGGCTTGACCGAGGTTTGTTCATCAACGCTGCAGACCAGCTTTGATGTAAGCTGCGTAAAGATCCCTGCATTTTTTCAAAACCATACATTGTAACTATGATAACAGAGTATTAAGTGTGGTGTTTTGGAGAAAAGAAACTTACATGGAGTCCTTAACTGCGTTTATGGCAGCTTGAGCTGGGAGGAAACCTTCAACAGCAACTTTCTTGTTCTCGTTCTTCTTGTCTAAAAGTTATGTGTTAAGTGACAAAGCACATAAGCCAAGACAAAAGCAATTCACAGTGAAAACAAATGCAATAATATGTGATGTGTTGTTTTGTGGATACAGTCCTCGAAGAAGCGGCGGATCTCAGCTAGACGGTGAGGAGGAAGCTCTTTGATGTCTCTGTAGTGACGAAACTCTGGATCATCAGCACACACTGCAATGATCTTATCATCTTTTTCACCCTGAGAGTTTCACTTCAAAGGTGAGTCATGGTTTCTTACTAATGTAATAACATCACAGAGAAGGAGAAGAAGATATCATTTTGGGGTTGTTACCTGGTCAATCATGGGCATTAAACCAATAGCACGGGCACGAAGGAATGACCCAGTCAGCACAGGCTCCTGTGCAAATAGTTATCAATCATCTCAAAGTTAGTTGTTTCACTGTCTTTTAAAGTCAAGTTTGCATGAACAGTTGACGATAAGAAAAGGCGAGAGAAAGCACCTGCATCAGTACCAAGACATCTATAGGATCACTGTCTTCACAAATGGTTCGAGGAATGAAGCCGTAGTTGTGTGGGTACACAATGGATGAGTACAGGACACGATCAACCTAGAGAAGAAAAGTTTTCAGTGATCAGATGTTTTTCTTCTTTTCAAAACTTATATCAGAGTATAAGATGTGATTAGTAATATATCCAAAAAGGAAGACGTCTATATATATGCGATGATGCATCATGCATACAACCACAAAAGAAAACAAGAATGCGAGTGAACTCAATCAAGTAAATACAATAGACGTGTACCTTAATAAGGCCACTGTTCTTGTCTAGTTCGTACTTCACCTTGCCACCTTTGCTAATTTCAACAACCTGATAAACAAGTCAAATCTGTTTCAACTCTCCACAATTATCTAGTATTCCACAGTGCAAAAATGAGATAAAGCTTACACAGTTGAAAACTGCAGGAGCTTCCGGACCTACAAGATTCAAATAAACAAACACTCTCGTCACAGAAGCCATCCAAGTAAAAACCCTTATCAACCAATAATACGAATGATACGAATCAATAAGGAAGGAAATTTTATCAACCAATCTCCAAGTCGTGCCAAGGATGAGCAGCAGCTGATCTGTTTATGAAAGATGCAAAGTTCCTTTCGTTAAGGGTAACATTAGGGTTCCTCAGAGGGGAAACAGCAGAGCTCTTAGGCTTTACTTCATCCTTGTTATCAGCCATAGTGAAATGCTCACTACAACTCAAAAACAAAACCATAAGCGCTATATATAAGAGTCATTCAAGCATACCAAACTCAAAACAAGCCATAAAACTCAAAATCATTCTCACTAGTGAACAATTTGTACAATAACAGATCCTTCTACGGTCCAGCAGAATCCAAATAACAATATCAAATTCCACATCGCGTTTCAAATTTTCTAGAAATATTTTCTTTAAGGATCAAATTCCAGTCCGTTCAGATTCTAGCAGAGAGATGAATCATCCATACCAATATACGATATTCATTGTTCTAAGCAAACACTATAGAACAATCTTAACACACGAAAGCATAAGAGATATTGCAGAAACGCAGATCCATCTTCCATTTCATCTGAATACAACTCAAAGCAAAACCATAAGTGCTATACATAAGAGTCAATCAAGCATATACTAAACTCAAAACAAGCCATAAAACTCAAAATCGTTCTCACTACTGTACAATAACAGATCCTTCTACGTTCTAGCAGAATCCAAATAACAAAATCTTGGTTCAGATTCCACATCGCGTTTCAAATTCTAGCAGAGAGATGAATCATCCACACCAATCTACGATATTCATTGTCCTACTAACTTATAAGCAAACTCCATAGCATAAACCTGAAAGCAATAGAGATATCGCAGATACACAGATCCATCATCGATCTCGATGTGTTTACAAATCAACACGATCTAAATCACCTCCTAGTCTAAGAGCATAGATGCGACGAACAATCCAAGTTCTCGACGCTCAAAACGAAGAGTAAAAAACACACAAAAGATCATCGAATCACTCCGATTCAACACGCAGGGACGATAATCAATCACCATTAACAGAAGAAGATGAACAAATAAAGGAAGGAGAAGAGATGATCTTACAGATGAAGTTTCAAAGCTTCAATGGCGAATAAACGGAAGAAGAGACTCCGTTACGTAACTTCTTTTTCTTTCGCTTATGGAGATGAGCAGTTACAGTAGAGTATTTGTGTGAGTGTGGTGTGTTTCTTTTATGGACGTTGGAGGAAGGAGAGACGGTGACGTCACCAATTTTCTTGGTTCTTGTTCATCGTCTAATCTTACGATGAATCTTGTGCGTTGATTTTAAATGGAGGAGGGATCGAACGGACGTAGTTTTATTATTAACCTTTTGTGATTTTTAATTTGTTTTTATAATAGGCCTTTGTAGTGTCTACCTTTTTTATTCGAGTGAAAAAAGGACGACATTGATGTTGCCAAAAAGCATGTGAGTGACTAATCAATTTATGACGCGTGTCCATAGATGTAGGCGCTTTCACTCTCTTTAATTTTTGTTGCTACAGTTCCTTATTTCTAAAGTTAAGAAAATTTTATGATTACCCAATACTTAAGGAAACGTATTACTTTTGAATTTGTTTAAAGCAATTGATGAGAGTCTAATGCGTAGACTTTTTTAAGACGTAAAGTTATAAGTTTGACTCACAAATTAATGTTCATTTATTAGCTTTCTTTTTCTTTTCTTTTTGTCCAAACTCTCCGTTTTTTAAGAAAAAATATTTTAAATACATACATTTTTTAAATTTCAATACATTAATTAATGTAAATTGTAAATTTCAAAGTGTTATTATAATTTTATTGGTTACAAATTATCTGAAATAGTTAACAATGAAAAATAATGCATTAATAACTAAAATTTTATATGTTTTATTAAGTGTAAAAATTTTAAAAATGTACATCTTATTGAGATAGAGAAAATAATATTTATTAGCTTCCTAAAAGTGAACAAAATAGCAAATAGTATTGTTTTTCTTTTTTTTTGGGTCTAAATGTTAAGAGTAGCAAATAGTTTTTCAAAGGTCTTAAACAAATAAAAACTGCCCGTTCTTTTTTCTTTTTTAATATACCTTGTAAACTCGTTGTAATATCAAGATTTTTTTTTAATATCAATATATATTAGCTCTTCTCAAGACAAAAAAAAACCTACTTTTTGTTTTTGGGTTCACACGAATCAAACGAGCTCTTTTTTTTTCCCCTAAATGATTTCATTGATTCAAACAGAAATTACACATGATATGATTCTAAGCTAGCGAGTTACACCTTACAAACTCCTAGAGACTAAGCCAGCAGGATACACAAACTTCCTCTGGAGACAAGAGCCAGCAGAATAAAGAACATTCTCTGGAGACATACACAAACTATAAACACAAAGGTTACATGTGAAAACTAAAGAAATCTAGACCCATAAAAACACAACGCCCCAAACAAGTAGATCTATCGAAGAAAGGAAGAAGAAGTAAGCGCACACCTTCAGACGAAATTATTAAGGAAAGAACCTGCATCTCACTATACTGCTCCGGACACAAACCTGACAAGCCACGAGAACACACAGAGTAGCCAACCCAAGAGGAAGAAGCCCCACCATTTAACTTACAAACCTCTACGCCAGGTGTAGAAAGAGCCGAAACTCCCATATCCTTGAGAACGAGCCGGATGTTCCTTCAATCCGACCAGAAAGCGACCCGTCGCAAGCGATGACAAGGATAAGCACAACTACCAGACTTCGCTAGATCCACAATAAGAAGCATACAATACACACTGCAGATCTAAAATACCAGAGAGAGATCTAGAGTTGGACGAAAGAAGCCACACCAGAATCGACATAACGCTTCCGAGAGGGCCACCACCGCCAACAACTCTGCTCCAGACAAGAAAACCACAGATCTAGGTCTAGATTTCAATCAGATCTACAGAGAACCTCAACAAAAGGATAAGCATAAACTGACAAAAGAAAAGAAAAATCACAAACCGGACCGACGGTGGCTATGGGAGCCAATACCGTCGGCCGGAAGACGCTAATTTCGGTGAAGAAGAACTAGAGAGAAGGCAGAGAAAATTTAGTAGAGAGAGAGAGGGGTCTATTACAGATATTTTTCTGCCTGAATCAAACGAGCTCTATATTTGATATTCCAATATAAAAAAAATCCATCTACTATATTAAAACAGAGTCCTATTATTTATCTACTTAAAAGGTTATCATTTAAATTTAGACCTATTCACAACTCATTAGAAAATAGAGCATTTTTAATTATTTGGTTATACAATACATTACAACGTCTTTTTGAAAAATAGAATATTCCAATTCTATTTAAATCTGTCGTCCCTTCAGCCTCCCTTTGAAGCAGCCCTGCTCCTCCTCATCCTCCTCTATGGCCCTGATGGTGACTGCTCCTCCTTCGTTTAGACTTCTTCCAGATTCGCCGCCGTACGAGTCTCCTCCAGTTGAAGCTCTCTCTCCCGTTGTTCCACCTGAACCTCCAGACCCTCCAGATGGTGTTTATCTCCGTGCTCTTCTGCGAATCCTCTGTTGGCTCCGCCAAGTCTTCTCTCAAGCTCTTACCCAAACCCTAGATTTAAAGCTTCCTTGTTCAACAATGGTGTCAAATCTCTGTGGTGGTGGTGTCTCTCATGTGTCCTCTAGTGACTCTTCCTTCGTCTATGGACTCTTATTTCCTGTTGTGTGGCAGGCCGTCTCACTTGTCGGTTCGTGGAATGGCTAGTCTTAGATCTGGTCCCGACCTTCTTTCCACCCTTGTTACAGTCCTCCAGGTTCATTGTACTCCTCTCTCTTTGCTTACCTTAATTCTGTTGAATGGGCTAGAGTACAAGCTGTATGGGTAATAATGAACTTGAGGTCATTGATCTTAGTTGTTAATTTCTGATGGACAGAGTTTCATTCAGTCTACTGTGCCTTTTAGTGGCATCTATATCGCCTCAGTGCGATCTTTTACTGCAGTATGCAGGTCATTCTTGTTTTCAGTCTGTTTTTGGCTTGTTATCTTGTGTTTCTCTTCTTGTGGCAGTGGGAAGGAAACCTTATGATATATATTGTCGGCTGAATATGATCTTGACGGGTATTGTTTTCCCGTTGTCTCCTCTTTGGAGTTTGTTTCTTTTCCCAATATATCCTCTTGTATGGAGTGATTTGGAAGTTCAAGTGTTGCTGGTACTGCAAGGATCATCCTCCCAGCTAATACTCTTCTCTGCTGTTAATGTAGTGCTTGTGATCCTTTGGATTACACTTGATGCGACCTTTCAGCAAGCTTATGAAAATCGTTGTCATGCATTCTTATGTTTTCTTTTTATGATTTGTCTCTAATTTGCATTCCCAAAAATCCATTTTAGCTATTAAACTGAACTTCGTAGTTTTCATTCTGTGAACAATCTACAATTGAACAACATTTGCAGCGTGACATCTTTTGGGCTTATGCAAAAGCCTACTTAATTTATTTCCCGTTGGGTTTAAGAATATAAAGTGGGCTTAAAGAAATCTTATGAAACTCAACAAGCCTTTTAATTCCCCAGTGAGCACCACAAAGTAGGACACGTGTCTCACTGTCTCATATTCTCCTCCACGTCATTCAGTTTCCACTTTCTTTCCGCGAAACCAAGTAAACGACTCTCTCTCTCTTTAACGTGTTCGATTCAAAGATCGTTGTGATCTTAATCTGAATTAGGGTTTAGAGCCATGGAGGACGAATCAGGAAACGAAGGAGACGGATACACAATGAGCGATTCACCTCTTGCTCGATGGAGAATCGAATTCTCCAAATCGTTTCAGAACCACCTCGACAGATCGGCTCCTCACCTGGTTCGAAGATGGCTAGTGACGTTAATCGCCGCCGTGATCTACATATACAGAGTTTACTACGCTTACGGATTCTTCGTCGTCTCGTATGGTCTCGCGACGTACATCTTAAACCTATTGATCGGTTTCCTCTCTCCCAAAGTCGATCCAGAGCTCGAAGCCTTGGATCCTGCTTCCGCTTCTGAGGCTAGTAAAGATCCTGATGAGTTCAAGCCTTTTGTTCGTCGTCTTCCTGAGTTCAAGTTCTGGTAGTTTTCTCAAAAACTCGATTTGATCTGAGGATATTACTTTATCTAAGAATAACGAGTAGTATTGGATTGAAGAATTTAATTGATTTTTAAAAAATTCAATTGAAGATATAAATAGTAGTTTTTAAAATATTGTAAAGGATTTATAAAAAAATTAATACGTGTAGGGATGTCAAATTGAGTTAGTTCAGTTCGATTCATTTATTATATGAGTTTCAATATATAAACTCGAATTCATATCATCTGGATCACGAGTTAAATGACAATAACACTTAAAATTATCAATTTTGACATGTATTGAAGTATTTTAACTTTATATTGAAGTTATCAATTTTGAATCTCATGAATAACACTTCAAGTAACTTTGATAAATATCAATTCCTTTTAAGTTTATCAATGACAAAGAACAATTAAAACGACTTAATAATAATTAAAATAATGAATATACAAATAAATAGTAATGATCTTGATTCTGTGATGCATCAGGTATGCAGCTACTAAAGCTTTTGTGGTAGCGTTTGTCATGACCTTCTTCTCGTTCTTGGATGTGCCTGTGTTCTGGCCCATCTTGCTTTGCTACTGGTTGTTTCTGTATTTTCTCACTATGAAACGACAAATCGTGCACATGATCAAGTACAGATACGTTCCTTTTGATTTTAGAAAGAAGGTAACAAAAGTAACTTATAGGTTCTTGTTTTTGTATTCGATTGTGGACTGAAACTTTTGGTTAGAAGTAAAGAGTATTGAACATAGATTGTTGATGTTTTGTTTTTGACAGAGGTATGGTGGAAATGATAAGCCTAGTAGCAGTAATTCATCTCAAGGAGATGAAAACTCGGCTCAGACGTGAAGCGTAGACAAGGTATTGTTGATTTGTACATGGTTCAAGTTAGTGATAGGCCAAGTCAGAAAAGATTAGAGACTAAGAGAACAACCATATTAAGTAGATTGTTATAGCAAGATGTGGTGTAAAAGGAAAAAAAAATTAAAAGCTCTTGAAGCTTAACAGAGCTGAGAAATCTCTCTTAATTATGTTATGTTTGACAAAGTTCGTAATGTATCAATGCAGACCATGGCTTGGTGCGTTTGGAGTAGTATTCTAATTCACTGATCCTCACAGAAGCAGCAGAAGCGGATAATATGTCATCTCACTCAAAACACTTTATAGATTCTAGAAATTTGCTTGGTTTTGATACGTTATGAACTTTGGTCTCTCGCCAACCGAGCGAGTTCAGTGTGTAAATGTTATGATAGCTGACCAATACTCCTTTTGTAAACTCCTTTATTGAATGAATCAGAACGAAATACAAATTGCGTAAAGAGTATCAAATAAGACTCATGTTGTCTCCTCCATTCACATACATTTAGAAGTACTCAAATGCAACCTGTATTTATTTGTTTCTCAACTAATAATCTCTGTGTGTTGCTGCCTTGTTCGTACAACTAATTGAGTTATATATTTACAGTTCAGTGATGTAGACTACCGATTATAACTGTCAAATGGGTGGGCCGTCCATTGGTTGTCCATGTCCATATGTAAATGGATCTGATTTGGTGATGCCCATTTGTCCATATAGATTTTAAATGGACGAAAAACCATAGACCATTGGACAATGGGCGTTAATGGGTTTGGACTATATGGACATGGTCCACCCAATGGTCATAAAAAGTTAAGGTTTCAAAAAATTTGTTATTTCATCTCTATCAAAATCAAAAGTATTTTCGCCAAATCGATTTTTCCGTTAAAATCATAAAACTCGAATTTTCCCGCCAAAATCACAAAATCAAAATCTCCCACCAAAATTGCAAAACCGAAATTTCTCGTCAAATCGCAAAACCAAGATTTTTCGCCAAAATCACAAAACCAAAATTTCCCGCCAAAATCGCAAAATTGAGATTTCCCGCCAAAATCGCAAAATTGAGATTTCCCGCCATAATAAAAAAATCGAGATTTTCCGCCAAAATCGAAAAATCGAGATTTTCCGCCAAAATCGAAAAATCGAGATTTTCCGCCAAAATCGCAAAATCAAAATTTCTCGCCAAAACACAAAACCGAGATTTTTTCCATCAAAATCGGAAAACCGTGATTTCCCGCCAAAATCACAAAATCGAAATTTCCCACCAAAATCGAACAATCGTGATTTCCCGGCAAAATCGGAAAACCGAAATTTCCCGCCGAAATTGCAATATTTGAGATTTTTCGCCAAAATCGAGATTTTCCGCCAAAATAGTAAAAATCAAGATTTTCCGCCAAAATCTGAAAATCATGATTTTCCGCCAAAATGCAAAATTGAGATCCCGCCAAAACACAATATCAAAATCTCCCGCAAAATACGCAAAACCGAGATTTTCTGCCAAAATCACAAAATGAGATTTCCCGCCAAAATCGAAAAATCGAGATTTCCCACCAAAATTAGAAAACCTTGATTTCCCGCCAAAATCGCAAAATCGAGATTTTTCGCCAAAATCGCAAAACCGAGATTTTTCGCCAAAATCGCAAAACCGAGATTTTCCGCTAAAATCACAAAATCGAAATTTCCCACCAAAATCGAAAAATCGTGATTTCCCAGCAAAATCGGAAAACCGAAATTTCCCGCCGAAATTGCAATATTTGAGATTTTTCGCCAAAATCGAGATTTTCCGCCAAAATAGTAAAAATCAAGATTTTCCGCCAAAATCTGAAAATCATGATTTTCCGCCAAAATGCAAAATTGAGATCCCGCCAAAACACAATATCAAAATCTCCCGCAAAATACGCAAAACCGAGATTTTCTGCCAAAATCGGAAAACCTAGATTTTCCTCCAAAATCACAAAATGAGATTTCCCGCCAAAATCACAAAATGAGATTTCCCGCCAAAATCGAAAAATCGAGATTTCCCACCAAAATTAGAAAACCGTGATTTCCCGCCAAAATCGCAAAATCGAGATTTTTCGCCAAAATCGCAAAACCGAGATTTTTCGCCAAAATCGCAAAACCGAGATTTTCCGCTAAAATCGCAAAACCAAAATTTCTCACAAAATTCACAAATTTAAAATTGGAATATTTAAATGATCTTTATAGCAAATTAAAATTGTGACATGTTTACTTATATGGTCTTTAATGGTTTCCATGGCAGCCCATATAAATATGGGTGTTTGTGGGTTTGGTCATTAATGGACATGGTCCTTAATGGCAATGGTCATTTCGTGTCCACAAACAATATATGGACAAACGGAAATGGGCTAATGGACATGGACTAGCCCATCTGACAGCTCTACTACCGATAACACGTCAGATTTATTGACCACCAGTAGTAACCAAAAAATGAGCAACAATTCAAAAGTCTGAGAAATTTTTCTATGAAACACTTGTTTCTTTTGTCCTTTCGCTGATTCTGGTTCCGCCATGGAAGCAACAACAAGAATCTTCTGGTCTCTTTCTCATTGTAAGACAATTGTTAATCCAACTTAAAACCAATTGGTGATAAGTATATCAATACTAAACTTTTATAAATTAATAGATTATTTCTCCAACTACCAATGTTGGACTTTCATTCATTTATTAACAACCATATTCCCATTTATTAGCTCAAATCAGCTCTGATTTTCCATTTCACAGTGCCGGGAATCCTCAATCTCCATCGCCGTATTCATTGCTAATCAAATATCTCTTTGGCTAACGTCAAAAACGTTAGGTCTAATGAAACTGATTATTTTCTTTCATTTCTGTGTCAACCTTTTTTGGATGCTTTTTTGTTTGCCTCTAAATTCTTTTGAACTTGAATCTATACTATATAAAAGTTGAGGCTATAAGCCATTGAGGACGTCCACGTAGGATGTTAAACGACCAATCACAAATCATCTTCTTAATTTATTATCTTTAAAATGTCAATATTACCAAAAAAATTTCATTTTAAAATAAAATAGAAATCAATATCAAATATGGTAAATTTACAAAAGTAAAAACATTACATAATTTAATTTAATACATAACTGATCTTTGAAAATATATTATATATTTTTTAAAAATGTTAATATTTTCAAAATTATATTAAAAACGAAATTAGTGTTTCATATATAATTTAAACTAACAAAATAAATATTAATATTTTACATCTTGCTTAAATATGTTAATTGTTAAAATAAAAAGGAAAATCAAAAATAAATCGTAATATTAACAAAACATTATTGTCTTCTTAATACATAACTGATTTTTCAAAAATATAAAAATGTTAATATTTCAAAAATTATATTAAAAACGAAATTAGTGTTCCATATATAATTTAAACTAACAAAATAAATATTAATATTTTACAAATTGCTTAAAAATTTTAATTTTTAAAGTAAAAAGAAAAATCAAAAGTAAATTGTAATATTAACAAAACATTATTTTCTTCTTAAGTATAATAAAAATGTTTTAGTAATATTAGTATTTTACAACTTGCTTAAAAATGTTATTTTTTAAAGTAAAAAGGAAAATCAAAAGTAAAATTTAATTTCGTTTTTAATATAATTTTTGGAAATTTAACATTTTAAAAAATATAATAATTCGTCATATTTTTGAAAATCATTTATGTATTAAGTTAAATTATATAATGGTTTTACTTTTGTAATTTTACCATATTTGATATTGATTTCTATTTTATTTTGAAATGAATAATTTGTGGTAATATTGACATTTTAAAGAAAATAAATTATGTCAAAATACAAACTATGTCTTTTAAGTATAATAAATTCAAAGTATCATTTATACCAAAATAAAATGGAAAAATTATGTTAAATAACAAAAACTAAAACTTTTAAAAATGGAAATTCATTTAATATATAAAATAAAAAACTTTCTAATATATGAAGTATTAGGGTGACAATAAATATTTGTCTAAACATCAAAGGGTTTTCAAGATTTACTTTGACAAAGAGAGAGATTGAAAAAGAAAAGAAATATTTACACAATGGTTGTTTGTGCTTTTTCTTTGGTTTTCGATGATTTTACAAAAGGGATTAATAAAAATGAATTTCATGCTAGAGTGGTTCACTTTTGGGAAGTACGTAACATCATCAAGGGTGGTTAACATTATGTGTGATTTTGTTTTTGAATAATCTATAATATATAAAAGTTGAGGCTATAAGACATTGAGGGCGTCCACATAAGATGTTAAACGACCAATCATAATATGACAAATCATCTTCTTAATTTATTATCTTTAAAATATCAATATTACCAAAAAAATTATTAATTTCAAAATAAAATAGAAATCAATTTCAAATATGGTAAAATTACAAAGTAAAAACATTATATAATTTAACTTAATACATAACTGATTTTTAAAAATATGACGAATTATTATATATTTTTTAATGTTAACATTTCCAAAATTATATTAAAAACGAAATTAGTGTTCCATATATAATTTAAACTAAAAAAATAAATATTAATATTTTACAACTTGCTTAAAAGTGTTAATTGTTAAAGTAAAAGGAAAATCAAAAGTAAATTGTAATATTAACAAAATATTATTGTCTTCTTAATATATAACTGTTTTCGTAAATATAAAAAATTTTAATATTTCAGAAATTATATTAAAAACGAAATTGGTGTTCCATATATAATTTAAACTAACAAAATAAATATTAATATTTTACAACTTGCTTAAAATGTTAATTGTTAAAGTAAAAAGGAAAATCAAAAGTAAATTTTAATATTAACAAAACATTATTGTCTTCTTAAGTATAATAAAAATGTTTTAGTAATATTAGTATTTTACAACTCGCTTAAAAATGTTAATTGTTAAAGTAAAAAGGAAAATCAAAAGTAAATTGTAATTTTGTTTTTAATATAATTTTGAAAATATTAACATTTAAAAAAAATATAATAATTTCGTCATATTTTTGAAAATCAGTTATGTATTAAGTTAAATTATATAATGTTTTTACTTTTAGAATTTTGCCATATTTGATATTGATTTCTATTTTATTTTGAAATGAATAATTTTTGGTAATATTGACATTTTAAAGATAATAAATTATGTCAAACTACAAAATTGTGTCATTTTAAGTATAATAAGTCCAAAGTATAATTTATACCAAAATAAAATGGAAAATTGATGTTAAATAACAAAAAACTAAAACTTTTAAAAATGGAGATTCACTTAATATATAAAATAAGAAACTTTCTAATATATGAAATATTAGAATGACTATAAATATCTGTATAAACATCAAAAGGTTTTCAATATTTACTTTGACAAAGAGAAAGATTGAAAAAGAAAAGAAATTTTTACACAATGGTTGCTTATGCTTCTTCTTTGGTTTTCGATGATCTTACAAAAATGTTTAATAAGAATGAATTTCATGATAGAGTGTTCCACTTTTGGGAAGCAAGTAACATCACCAAAGGTGGTTTACTTATGAGTTTTAAGTTGTTTTTTATTGATCAAAACCGAAGTTGTTGAATCAAGTGATAGTGTGATTCATCCCATGTTCCCTCTTTACGCTGTTAAATTTATTTTCTAAAAACTGGTGTTACATTATGTGTGATTTTATTTTTGAATAATCTATACTTTATAAAAATTGATGCTATAAACTATTGCGAACATCCACATAAGATGTCAAACGACCAATTAAAATATGACAAGTCACATTTTTCATTTTTTATTCATAAAAGTGTCAACATTGCTAGAAAACTATTTATTTCAAAAACAATTATACATTAATATCAAATAAGGTTAATAAGAAAAAAATATAATAAGTATATTAACTTAATATCTATGATAAATTTCGAAATTTAACATAAAATTAAGTAACAAAATAGTAATTATTTAAAAATTCAAGACTTTCAAACAATTATAACTTTATAAATTTAAAACACATGATTTAAAATTTTTGGCTATATGCTATTAAGATATTCACAAAACAAAATATGTTATATTTAAGTTGAGGCTATTAGTCATTAAAAATATCCATATATTATTTTAAAGCACCAAGAAATATATTTTGAGTCACTATTTTATTTATAATTTTAAACATATAAGAGTACCAAAAATATTTCTTAGACAACAAAATAAAATTAATATTAAATTATACAAAAGAAAATCATTAAAAGAAATCAATTTGATAAAAATGTGAAATAAGTGAATAAGTGAAATTGCAGAAAAACGTGAAAACAGTATAATAACAATATTGGAGGTAGACGATACAAATGTATGATCAATATATATAAGGAAAATGGCATATCGTATATCAAATGTGAATTTAACATTTTAAAATTCTATGTAAGAAAAAATAAATAGTGGAAAGTATTTTTTTAAGTTGTGTCTTAAGACATGTTAAGTTATGATATGGCAATATCAAAACACAATCGGTTCTTCATAATGAAATTTTCTTTTTTTTTAAATGCTAATGCATTAAGATCAAAATAGCAAACATCCAAACCTTATAGTAAAAATTAAATTGTCATAATTCTTCAAAATGCAAATAAATATTAAAATAGTTAAAGTAAAAAAAAACGAAAACATCTACAAAAATTCACTTATTATATAATACAAGATAAAATCTATATATAAAGTATTAATGTGACTATAAATAACTGTAGAAAGTTTCATAAGAGACAAATAGAGATTATGAAAAAAGAAAAGAGAGATTAATAGTGATTGGTTTTTACTTCTTTTTTGGTGTTACATGACTTTAAAAAGGTTTTAATAAGAATGAAATTATGATTAGAGTGACTTATGTTTTGGAAAAAATGTAACATCAAAGGAGTGGTTTGGTTATGAGGTTTGAGTTGTTTCTCACTAATCAAAAGGAATAAGGATGTTTATTTAGCCCTTACCAATATATATGTTTATGAAACATACTATATATTATGTTTGACACAAATTTTTACAGGAAAAATATATGTGTTCAACTATCTAATCGAATAGGCTATTACAAAAAAAATTTAAAAGCTCATGTAGTCTATACAAGATTATGAACTTGGTCATTATTAACAAAACAACTTACAAGGTGACTTCTCACAAATTCTTCATTAGACAAACAATTTTTATACATGTAGATCATGCTGACCAAGATATTGAGAGGTAAAACTTTATGATTCGTTCCTATACCGATTTTAATCAAACAGTTGACAAGAGAAAAGACCGATATGGTAAAAACTTCATTACTCTCTACAATAAAATATAAGACTTTGTTATCAAGATTTGATGATATCTTTTCTTTATATAATTTCCTTTGAAAAATTTGTCCTCATCAACAATGAGAATTATAATTGCCACACAAGTAAAGCAAATGTTATAGCCGATAGTGTGGTATTAATAAGAGTGAGCATATTTCTCATAAGTTCATAGTTCTTATCTTTAAACTTTTTACTAATCATTATTTTGCATTTTCTAATCAGTGAGCCAATTATTTATGTTATTCTTTAATTATCTACCAATTTCCACAAAGCAATAGATGAAAAGTATTGTTCACAAACCTATCTTACTTCTCGCTACAAAAATAAACTTAAGAATATCTAGAAATTTTTAATCTCAAACAGTATATTTACAAAAGTATAATTAATTAAAATTAATTAAAATATCTTTAAGATATATATATATATATATATAAATTAAAAATTATTTCAAGTATATATGAGTATATAATAAATATATAGCAATCACACATCTATGATATAACATTGATAAGTAAATAGAAAATATAAACATCATGCTTATAGATTAATTTTTATTTCATCCAAATTAAAAAATAAATATAAGTATAGTAGAATATTTATAATAGTACCGACTTTTTATGTATTCAGAAATATATCAAATAATAACCAGAAAATTTATCTTTAAATAATATAAATAGTTATACATGAATTATAATATAAACAAATATTAAATAGTAATAAAATTAAAATTACAGTTTTCTAAACAAATAAAGTATAAAAACATATTTTAAAAATATTTTCATAAAAATAAAATTTATAGAAATTATTATAATATATAAATTAATTTTTTGATAAAAATTAAACTAAATTATAAATGCAGACTCGCGCGTAGCGCGAGTATAAAATCTAGTCTATACTATATAAAAGTTGAGCCTACAAGCCATTGAAAGCGTTTACATAGGATTTAAAACTTCCAATCATGATATGACAAATCAGCATTCTAATTTGTTATTTTTAAAATGTCAATGTTTCCAAAAATTTTGTTTACTTTAAAATAAAATAGAAATAAATATCAAATAAGATAAACTAACAAAAGTAAAACATTATAACAAATTTAACTTAGTATCTATAACAATATAATTTTCGAAATTTAAAATGAAATTAACTAATGAAAATAGTAACTAATTCAAAAATGCCAAAATCTCAAAGAATTATAACAATATAAATTTAACATGATTCTCAAAATTTAGACTATAAGATTTATTGAAATTATTCACAAATAACTTTTACACTGTATAAAATTGAAACTATAAGTTAGTTGAAACTTTATTAAAGAATCTATATAACATATAAAATTATAATCTCACATAAGTTCTATCAAAAATAAATAATTGAGAAGCAATGTTTTGATAAAATAAAAAAATCTAAAGAAGCTCACCAAATAAATTAGTTGAAACTTCTAATAATATTTACCAATGATACTGACATTAAAGTATAATCTTAACAACAACAGACAACAAAGACATAAAATATTTATTATACATTCATTAAATCATATGTACATATGTATCAATCATCTATGTTATTCAAACAGAAGGATAGATAAAAATATTTATAAAATATAATAATAGTTAATACGAATCGAACAATATATATATATTTTTTAAAACACAATCTATCATTAGTGAACAATATAAATACGTTTGTAAATACATTTATATATTTACATATATAAACAAAAAAATATCTAAACAAGTAGTTAGTTAAATGGTATAAGTGTATAAAAGTTAAATAGGAAAAAGTAATCCTATTGTGAATATAGTTTAATAGAAAATGTATATAAATCATTTGTGTTTTTGAAATTTTAAATTATTACAAGATATAGCACAGCTGGGGTCTGGGGACGTGTAGAAAAGATAGATATGGGTATGTTTAAATGTCCACTTGAATCCAATAAACAAAACACACAAAGGATTGGCCTATCAGACGGCCCACATGAATACATCTGTTTCTTTCTTCCTCCCACATCGTTAAGAATGGAAGCAAATGAACTGTTTATATAACGATGGTGTCACAAAGGTGATTGTCCCTTCGGGGACATCCGATAAAATTGGAACGATACAGAGAAGATTAGCATGGCCCCTGCGCAAGGATGACACGCACAAATCGAGAAATGGTCCAAATTTTTTTTGACTTTTTTCCGAAAACTTTTCATGCATTTTGGAACAATCTCTCTTCTTCTCTATACTCAATGCCTGAACTCTACAACCAAGATTTTGGATTGTGTTCTCTCTTACTTCATTCATATATTTAGATATAAAGTCATGGTTGGTTCAGTATATAGTGGAGAGGAGTGCAAATTAATTCGGTTTCTACTCTTCTCAATTCAGCTTTCTCCCTCCACAAATTTCTTCATCAACTCGAGAATCTTTGATTCAAACAAAAGCGCCAGATTCATGTATGTATGAGAGAACAATAGGTTCTTAAGGATGCTGAACCACATGGTAATTCGTCAAATGTTTGCACCTTTTTGGTAGTGAATCTCTTCAACCTCACTCACTATTCTTCTCTAGACAACTCTTTCCCAAATGCTAACAGTCTGATATTTCCTACGTACACCAGACAACACCAGAACCCCATTGCGCTAGATCCAGAGCTCCAAGCCTTCTTGGATGCTGCTGCTGCTGCTGCTTCGTAAAGATTTTGATTGTATATGTTCAAGTTAGTGATAGGCCAAACGTTAAAAAGATTACAAAGTAAGAGAACAATACCATGAAGTAGTGTAAAAGGAAAACAAAAGTTCTTTAAAGTTTTCCCAAATTAGTCAACGTCCTCCTTCTCCAACTCATCTTTCTTTGACTCTAGCTCAGCACTCTTCCTCGAAATATAAGTATGATGAGTTCTGTTTATCTTTTACAGCCTCGGATATATATCTTGCAATGCAAGTCATGGAGACTGTGCCTCGGAATCACTGATTAAAATCACCTCACAACAGCAGCAGAAGTAGAAGCGGATTATAAGGATTAAAAGCTTCATCAGTGTTATACAAGGAGGAAGAAACCATTAACAGAAAAAGGAAGTGAAGGAAACAACTCGGGATACTGAGCTGCACAAGGGAGAGCTTGATGATTAGTTAATAGAGTTAGTTAGCTTTTGAGAAGACTATATAAAAGAAGTTGTTGTTGAAGTTAGCTTTTGTGTTTTGCATTTGGGACGTTAGTCTTGAGGAGTACTCGACTTGGTTAGGCCAGCACGATTCTTACATGTTTGTTACACAAGCTGTAATTTTCTATTTTGTTATATTATTCAAAAGAAGTATCATTTAGTTATTCGCGATACCTGAAAAAAGGTCATGTGTTTTTTGAAGGGTCAATAAATATGATTTTAAGCCTTCAAAAAATTAACGTACCATCTATTGCACGAAATAAGACTCACTGACTAAGTGAACGGACGTGAGAAACCTATTAGCCGTGGACAGTCAAAATATTATATTACCAGTTCAAGAAGAGGATTTATAGTAAACATGACTTGAAAAATAGTTATTCTATTGCGCGACTCGAATCTATATATCCAAAAATATATAAAAGTTCCAAAACCATGAAACCGAATACTAATTAACTTTTGAAGATGTGAATAAATATGTGGAATGAAAATTTAAATCTAAAAGCAATTCAAATAATCAATTTATTTATTTTGATTTTTCATACATTGTATGTTACGGAAATTTTAAATAACTTTTGAGTAAAAAATATCCAAACAAACCTAAATGCCTAAAAAAATTGAACCCCAACAAATATCAGAATCAAACCAAACGAAGAAGATTCAAACCGAACGTGAACCGAAGATGTAAAATAACCAAATGGTTCTTTACCCTCAAAACACCCAAACTCTGGAACTCGAATCGAACCGAACGGTACCTAAATGCCCACTCAAATTTATTGTCGGTCTGGACCGGTTTGATCTCAAATAATTTAACCGGTCTGGGTCTGGTGAATCTAGAGAAGACATCATTTCGCGGAGGAGGTAGATTGAGAGGTCATCTCTACGGCGAATGGCAGCATCCGAAGATTCGAAGGTTTCTACGGCGGATTCTTTCAGCGCTGTCGTCCTGGGCGGTACGTTTGATCGATTGCACGATGGCCATCGGACTTTCCTCAAGGCGGCGGCGGAGCTAGCGAGGGATCGATTAGTGGTGGGGGTATGTGATGGCCCGATGTTGAAGAACAAGCTAGTAAGCCATCACTCCCTCTCGAATCATTCTAGAACGAGGAATCTGTGAACTTATGTGAGGTTGAAGTCTCTGATTATATGGCTAATGTTCAGTGGCCTTGATTGTGTTTTGAGTTCTTAACCGTTACGCTTTGTTGATGAGCTCGAATGTTTCAAGGTCTCAAAGGCGTTAAAGAGTTCAGTTTCACTGACCTTAGCGTTCTTATCATGAATGCAATCATGTGTCCTTGTGATCTCAAGGCAAAAGGATGACTCTTTGATCGTCTATATACTGAGTTTTGTTCTGTGATTGTAAAGCTTCACTCTCTTTGTGTGTATAGTTTGCTGAGATGATACAGCCCATTGAAGAAAGGATGCGTAATGTGCACAACTATGTCAAGGTAATTGCAGCATAGTGTTAAATGAGTGACAAAAGACGAGTTAGTTAGTGTTTCTTTTATTTACTTGTCTCCATGTTCTTCTGTATAGTCAATCAAACCTGACCTGGTTGTACAAACCGAACCCATTACCGACCCATATGGTCCTTCCATTGTAGACGAAAACTTGGAAGCTATAGTTGTCAGGTTGCCACATTCTTTCTATTAATTTCCTTATTCACATCTCTTCTCCAAGAAAAGAAGCTTTCTTACTAATCTTAATCTGCAGTAAAGAGACACTACCCGGTGGCTTGTCAGTTAACAGAAAGAGAGCAGAAAGAGGGCTTTCTCAACTCAAGGTTCGTCCTTTTTATCTACAAGCCTTACCTTCTGATGAATTTTGAGATATTCAATCATCAGAATCCTTATCCTTTCCTTGGACCATTATGCTTTGTTGCAGATAGAGGTTGTGGAAATAGTGTCTGATGGGTCAAGTGGGAACAAGATAAGTTCGAGTACTCTGAGGAAGTTAGAGGCAGAGAAACAAAAACAACATGCAGAAGAACAAGAAGCATCGTTTGACCAAAAAAAAAAAAAAAAAGAAGAACAAGAAGCATCATCAACTTGAACTAGTTATTTTACATGTAACTTTTAATACCCTTTGTTTGTATACTGTTTGAAACTGATCAATAAAAGGTCAACACTTTGTTATTACCTTTGGCAGGTTAACACTGTATAACTTTACGGTATTATACCATTAGCCGAAACGGTGTCGGTTTCGTCTTATTGCTTTGTTGATTTAAATAAATTGTAAAACGCCGTCGTTTTGGGTAGAATGATCAAATCTGAACACGTTTTTCGAAGCAACGGCTAATTTTGTTGCAATTAAAAGGGATTTTGAACAAAATATAACTGAAAAAAAATCTGATTCTTGAAGATCTTCTTTATAACTTCTCTTTCAAATTTGAATCTTTCTAATTTCTGATCTTAGAGAAACCGTAGAGAGAGAGAGAGAAAGTCGCGAAGTTGATTGAGAGAGAAAGAGCCAGTTCCTTGCGTAGCAAGCATTTCTTTTAGGTAATACATCTTCCTCTTCCTCTTTCTCACAAACCTTACCGTTTCCGCTATTGTTGAACTTGCTTTCTTCTCTCTGTTGCAGTTCTTCTTCCCGGAGAACAGAAACAGACTCTACTTCCAAAAAACAGTAATCTCCTTCACTTGTTTCGGATCTCTTTTACTCTGTTCGGTTTCTCAGTTTCTTTTCTCCCACGTTCTTTTTTCTAGGGTTTCTGCAAGAAAGATGAATGATCTGATGACCAAATCGTTCCTAAGTTATGTGGAACTCAAGAAGCAAGCCAAGAACGACATGAAGGAATCAGACCACGACCTCGAGAAAGGAGAACTCAACGATCAAGAAACCCTCTCTGGTTTCTTCGCAGAGATCGAAACCATCAAAACCCTAACCGAAGAGATCACTCATCTCTTACACGATCTCAAGAACCTAAACGAAGAGACCAAGTCCACACACAGCGCCAAGATACTCCGCGGTTTGAGAGACAGGATGGAGTCCAACATCGTCTCCATCTCTCGCAAGGCCAACGCCGTCAAAACCCTAATCGACGCCATCGAGACAGAGAATCAAAGAAGCGGTTCTTGCGCGGACAGGACACGTGTTTCAATCACAAACGGTGTTAGGGCCAAACTTAGAGAGACTATGGGAGAGTTTCATCGCTTGAGGGAGAGGATCTTTGCTGAGTACAGAGAAGATCTCAAGAGGAAGTATTTTCTAGCGACCGGTGAGGAGCCAAGTGACGAGGACATGGAGAAGATGATCTCTGGAGATGGGTTAGTGAAGAACACGTTTGAAGTGAAACCAGAGATGGATTTGAAGACGAAGGAGAGACATGAAGCTGTGAATGAGATTAAGAGGAGTCTTAACAGGCTTCATCAAGTGTTTCTAGACATGGCTGTTCTTGTTGAGACGCAAGGAGATAGGGTTGATGATATTGAAGCTAATGTGGGTGTTGCAGGGAGCTTTGTGAGTGGAGGAACAAACAGTTTGTTCTATGCGAATCAGATGAAGAAGAAGAACAAGAAGTGGGTTGTTGTTTTGGGTTCGGTTTTGGGTGTGATCATTCTTCTTGTGTGTTTGATCTCCATGCTTGCTTCTCGTTGAAGTTAGTTCTGGTTCCTTGTTTGGCTCTTGGAGATTTGTTGCTTAGTAGATTTGTTTTTTTTTCAAGTATGTTGCAGTGTTCTCTAGGTCTATGGATTCATCACATTAGTCATGGAACTAACCATATAACTTTGAGGTTTGTTTGGTTTGGTTTGATGAAGCTTTCTTTATCCACTTTTAATCTTCTTCTTTTGGTAGCCAAAACATGAAATATCATATACCAAACTTGGATTTAAGAGAAAACTTGTACATAGATGTAATGTTATGAGATTGTTTTATTCGATTAATACTTGTAATGGATCAACAAGAGTCAACCAAATATTTTATCCAAACAATCAAGAACAAAACAAGCAAATGAAAATGATAGTTAACGAAGTAATCTTTATTCTTTTAATTTGTCCTCAAACTTAGGAAATGAATGTAATATTATTTTTATCCATAACTATTAGGGATGGATGTTCGGATATCCATTCGGATTCGAGTCGAGTATTTTGGTATAGAAGTATATAATCCGTTCGGTTATTTATATATTTCGGGTGTTTGTAATCCGTGTTCCATTAATTCGGATTGGGTTTGGTATTTCAAGTTACTTAAAAACTCATGAATCAAAAAAAATATATATTGAATCAAATAGTAATGTATTCATTGCAATAACAAAATAAGTTGTCAACCAAAGAGGAAGGCATCAATTACTCAAACATAAAGAATAATACTTCACCAAAACAACCTTAGAAAAAGAGTGTATTCTCCAATAAAATTAGAAAGTGTGTAGAAATTAAAGACGGAACCATTAAGTCAACGACGGATACCGTGTTAGGTTAAATATGAATTATGAAAATGAATTGAATGAGTCTAAACTATTACGGACTTAAGATTAATATATATGTATATATATGTTCGGATATTTCAGGTATCCATTCGGGTATCAGATATTATCTGATCGGGTTCGGATATTTCAGGTATCCATTCGGGTATCGGATATTATCTGATCGGGTTCGGATATCCATTCTCCTCTAACTCAATACCCGTTCGGATATTTTTATAAATCGGATCGGATTCAAGTTTAGATTTTTCGGATCTGGTTTGGGTGCGGTTTCGGGTATCAGATAAAATGTCCAGTCCTAATAACTATACTGTATTTTCGTGTAACATGAAATTTCACGTTTTGTTTGATGAATGTTTATCCACATGCATTTCTTTGTTTTTTGCATATAACCAACTTGGCTTAAGAAAAGCAGGAACACGATCTAATGTTATGATATTGTTCTATTATATTAGTACATATATGAAGCTTCTGAACCGACACCGGAGTTTAACTTTAGTTGTACACTACTAGAATGGTAAATTTGACAAATATGTAATATATACAATCAAGAACAAACAAGCAAGTGAAAATAAAAGTGAACAAAGTCTTAAACATGGTTTGTACAAAATCTTAACTCAATTGGTAAGTAAACTGTTAACCGATACTTAAGTTGATCATTTAGTCAGAAAACTAAATGATTAGTCACTAACTTGAAAAAACATTTGTCATTTCAGTTGATTGATAGGTATAAAACCTGTTTATAGTAAGGAATATTACTTCACCTTTAAATTAGATGACTGGCTGATCAATTGCTACTTCAGTCTTTATTTTCAATTGAATATCAGGCTTTGAGAATATTGAATAGAAAGAGAGATGGGGTCACTGTAAGAAAATTGACAAAGTGTATGCTGGCAAAAACATATGGTTCGCAATCTTATCAAAACTTTGTCAATGCCAATGGACAAAACACACAAAACTGGAATCAATACCCATCATGCTTTCTTCTGCTTTTATATCTGGACCCATACACATATACCTTAACTTATGCAAGTTTGTGCATTACATAATATCTACTTCTTTCTTCTTTCTTTTGAACAATACTTCTTTCTTTCTTTTGAACAATACTTCTTTCTTTCTTTCTTCGTGTACAAATACATCTATAATGAGTGTTAGGTGATAAATAATGAATTGTGGTCCACATACCAAACGTGACGGCTTCTACTAAGTTTTAGTTAGTGTTCTAAAATTCGGTTTATGCGGCATCTATGCCTAGTTGGCAAATTAGTTACGAGCGAATTTTTTATTTGCAAATCAATTTTTTAAAAATCGATTTAGACTGGCCTAGAAGTTCGATTAAACAATATTTCTCTATAAACGTCTAGCGATTGATTTTAATCAACTCCTGGTTGTAAAATGCAATGATTCATTTTGTTGGCTTTTAAAATGAAATGATTCTCAATCTTCGAAAAAGCTATTGCTTTAGTATCTATCACAGTCTCTTTACTCATTTGACTCTATCCTTTTAATGGTGATAAATAGTGGGTAAGATGAACAGCTAAAATAGATCAAATGAGAATCAATCATTAAATTGAGCTAGTGGTTATTTTACAAAACTATATGATGGATTTTTTTTATCCAAGTGTTCATAAAAAGGAAGTCAGAAAATATAACTACATGTTTTTATAACTTTGTACTTATGATCGTTACAGTAAATAAACTATGGAAGCCTTCATAGTTCATACTCATATTCAACAACAAAATATTTATTTAGCAGATGAATGCTTCCATTGTCTCTAGGTATAGGTCGATGTATTACCATTTTGAATCCAAATCATATTGTTGAAAAAGCCGCTCTCTATATGATTTTCATTCGAAACAATTTAGCGCATATTAAAGCAATCAATTCAGTGACCTAAGCCTTAATCATAACTTTTCCATTTACCTCTTCTATATTCACTAAGAAAATTTATTCATGAACAGCTATAAAATGCTGGCAACCATTCAAACATATATATATATATTGAAATTTTAGATAGTATTTTGGTTTCTTTTGTGAAATATCAAACAAAAAACGTTGAACTAGGTGGCATGATTTTGCCCCAATTTTATAAAATTACTGTTACTATACCTTGCTGGAGTTCTGATCTAAACACCCTGCATCAGGATTTTGATAGATATTTTGAAGTTTCGAATTATGTAAATTGATGCGTCATACATATGTCATGTATGTGTATGTGTTATCTAAACACTCTATACAATGTATTATACTTAGCACGAGAAAAACAAAATGAGTGTTGTACATTTTGTACTTGCATCATCTCTAGTTTTACTTTATTTTCTACTATATTATAAATTAATATGGTTGTCAACTCTATTTGATTTTCAATAGTAAATAGATAAAACTACTCTAAAATGAAATAATCATATTTATTATTTTATTTTACTCATTATTCTATATTAAAATAGAAAATAGAATAAAATTGAAATAAAACTTTAATTTTATTTTAAAAGTTTCTTGTTAAATATGTTTCAAATATAAAATCCGATAAATAAAATGGGTATTTAGGAATGTATCGAAGATATTTTCTTAGATTTTTTTTTTTTTGAGATCACATTAAATCTTTAACAGAAAAAGTTTGACTAACTATTGTCTACATAGTGTTTGATTGCGATTGTTTCATTAAAAATAGGAAACTGAACAATACACATGAAACTTTTTCTTCAGAAAAAATCTTAAACTTTATTTTATTGTTTTTGTTTAGCAAACATCGCTGTTAACTTCTTTCGTGGACATTAAGAGCAGTAATCTAATACTTTTTTGGTCGAAATATTTTGGATCAAATGAAAAAAGAGGATTATAATTGTTAAAAAAACCTTGAAATATTTACATATTTGGTGATGCCGACCAGATATGGTGATGCCACATGCAGTAAGTCATTATCATTTAATGTCAGGTCGTTCCAATTGGGCTTATTTATTAGTAGTTGTTTGATTAATTAAAAAAAGTTTAAGAGTTAAATCTTTTTCCGACCAAACCTATTTTTATAAATATTAATAATTAAATTTTCTTATCTCTCTCGGCCTTTAACGTTTCTTTGAAAACTATAAGAAAAAGCAGAGACTTCGGATTCCTTTTTTTTTTTCCTTTTGCAAGAAGAGAGAGAGAGAGAGGTTCGTTCATTGGTGGTCCTCGGTGAGATCGGCGGCGGAGCTATACGACGGTGAAAATAATGCAAAGGTAGTCACCGAAGAAACAGTCTTTCTTCCCGAAAACGAAGAGACAGCTATGATTGTCTCTGTTTCTTCGTTTTCTCTCTCCGATCTGATCCGGTGAAGAAGAAGAAGAAGCTCCCCGCCGATCGAATCTTGCAGCTCCTTCTTTCCTCAAAAAGAGATCTCTTTTCAATCTTTTCTTCATTTCATCGAGGTTAGTTTTTCTTGGTGACGGTCTTGTCCTAGATCTGTTACATATAGTTCTTGTCGGAATATAAAAGACTTGGTATGTTTGGTTTTTTAAGTAATGTTCCAATAGATCTTACGAATCTGATTAGAAGATTTTGTCTCTATGTTTGTCAAACTGTGGTGCTTTGTCATAATGAATGGATCTCTGGTTGCAGTTTTGTTGGTATGCTGTAAAAGAGATGTCCTTTAAAAGCATCCTTCGTGATCTGAAGGAAGTAAGGGATGGACTTGGAGGGATCTCTAAGAGAACCTGGTCAAAGTCTTCTCACATTGCTCCTGATCAGACGGTGACACCACCGGAGAACATCCCGCAGAGCCCGTGGGCTTCTTTGCCTCCTGAGTTGCTCCATGAGATTATCAGGAGGGTTGAAGAGAGTGAGACCGCTTGGCCCGCTCGAGCAGCTGTTGTCTCTTGTGCTTCTGTCTGTAAATCATGGAGAGGAATCACAATGGAGATTGTGAGAATCCCTGAGCAGTGTGGGAAGCTCACTTTCCCTATCTCATTGAAACAGGTAAATAGAGTTTCCAGACTTTGTTCATCATCATTATGTTCAATGGTCTCAGTCCTTTTGTTTGATTTGTGAGTACAGCCGGGTCCGCGAGACCATCCTATTCAATGCTTTATTAAGAGGAACAGAGCAACAGCTACTTATATTCTCTACTATGGCTTGATGCCTTGTGAGTGATCTTTATCTCTTGACAAAATGTTGTCCTCATCAATGGTTCTGACCATGATCCTTATTTGAGTTTCAGCTGAGACGGAGAACGACAAGCTATTGTTAGCAGCAAGAAGGGTTAGACGAGCTACATGCACTGACTTTGTAATCTCACTTTCTGCCAAAAACTTCTCACGGAGAAGCAGCACTTATGTTGGCAAGCTAAGGTAAGCAAATTACATTTGGTTTAACCGTAGAAAGCTCTCGTTTGCTAAACATGATCTACTTGTATTGTGAGATAGGTCTGGTTTTCTAGGAACCAAGTTCACTATATATGACAACCAAACAGCATCATCATCCACTGCACAAGCCCAACCTAAGCAAGCATCCCAAAAGTTACCTGCTAGTAGCTACACGGCAGGAACCATAACCTACGAGTTCAATGTTCTTCGCACAAGGGGACCTAGAAGAATGCATTGCGTTATGGACTCTATACCACTCTCTTCTGTTATTGCTGAGCAATCAATAGTTAAAGAAGAAGTCTCTTCCTCTTCCTTGCCTTCACCAAAAGGAGAAACCAGCTCAATAGACAAAGAGATACCTGATATCTCTCCAAGCTTGTTGGATCAGCCGCTGGTTCTCAAAAACAAATCCCCAAGATGGCACGAGCAGTTGCAGTGCTGGTGCCTCAACTTCAAGGGGAGAGTGACCGTTGCTTCGGTTAAGAACTTCCAGCTTGTGGCAGACATTGACCCTTCTTTAGATGCGTTACCTGAAGAACATGAGAGAGTCATCTTACAGTTTGGCAAAATCGGCAAGGACATTTTCACCATGGATTATCGTTACCCTCTCTCTGCTTTTCAAGCTTTTGCTATATGCATCAGCAGCTTTGACACCAAACCGGCTTGTGAAGGGTAACTTTAACTCCACAAGTAAAATCCATCTCTGGAAATCACCATTGAAGGCTTTTCTGATCTTCAGAGTTCGACATATCAAGCCACGAAAATGCTTTTTGTATGTAGAGCTCTTTGAACTATGCTTTAAAACTGCCTCTCCTAATTCACCTTGACGAAAACTTGATGGGGATCTTGGTGGATAAGCTTAATTAAGTTATGATTGTTATATCCAACGTAATATATAAACAGAGAGCATTACACAATCAAACCTAATGTGATCTTTCACAATCAAACTTTCTCATCTCATCCTGGAATAAGTGAGAAACTCCATTGAAGTAAACTAAAATGGTTGGCGCGGAATAGGATTCCTGCAATCGAAAAAGGTCAAGAGTCATGCAAAAGCAAGCACTACACATAAAAGTAGCTAATGTGAATAGCTAAAGTCAGTGAAGGGGAGATAGATACGCACGGTCTAGGGCCGTACACTTTGATCTGGCGGATATGAGTATCTCTCCCATTGAGGTGATTTGACAAAATGGATATCTGCAACATGAATGTATTGACAAATGTATCCCTGTGAAGAGAAATATAATAGTTAAACTTATCAGCTCACTGCTTAGTAACCTAAGCTGATACTGAAAAGTGAAAACTATGTCTAAGCAATATGAATAACTAAAGCTGATCATAGAGCTAACAAAGTAGCAAACAGGCAGAAACCGAGCCGAAACGCGTGTGGGTCTTAAATGGGTCCGAAACTCCTCTACCTAAAAAGGACCCGTACCCGATAAGAACTGATTCAAACACCGAATGCCCAAGACTATTAGCAAACACTCTGTTCATCTAATCAGAATAGCTAGCTAGATTGTTTACCAAAGAAACCATAGTTTTGACAATGCAGCACATACCATGGATCAGTTCAAGACAGAGATACGCAAACCCAACCAGATGGCTTAACAAGTTCCACAGTTTTTATATCCTAAACCATTGAACAGAAGAAGACAACAACATAAAACATCAACCCACGTCACAAGTTAGACCAAAAAAATCTCTACATCGTTAAAAAGATTACCTTTAAGTTATGAAAGTCATCACCAGCACGAATACATATCTTACTTGGTGTATAGCTCTCATCCAGCTTAAAGTCCACGTAGTAAACCACTAACTTTCAAATCACAAAAGAGCGCCAAAAGTTAACAGCTTAAAACCGCAAAGTCTGAATCTTTTTGATCAGAATCATTATCGTAACAAAGAAAACAAAAACAATGGTGATTATGATACCTGTAATCTCACTTTCTTCTGGAATTGAATGTTAATCAGATGTGGTTGTAACCCATCTGATCTGCAAAAAAAGTAAGAAACTTTCAATTTTAGAGAGAAATGATTCGGAGAAAGAGATGAGAGATTTAGGGTTTAACTGCCAATAGGTTTCGAGATTGTCGTCGCGGAGAGTGTCGACGCCATTGCTGGGCTTGCAAGAGCTAACGCTCCAAGCTGCCTTCTTCCCCATCTCTGTCAGATCTTCGCCGCCAACGAGTAGCTTATCGTTTCCTCCTCTGATCTTCCCTTCTTCCTCCGATTCCGTCGCCATATCTTAACACTTTCTGCTAAACCCCTCAACGAGGTTTTGAATTCGTATTTTGACTTGGCTCATTCGAAAACATCGTCTCGTTAATGAATGCTTAAAAACGACATGAGATTTGTTTTTCTTAACTGGAAACGACATGGTTCTTTTTTTTTTGATTAAAGAAAAGAGAACAAACAAAGCATTTTGGAAACTGGAATGCTTCACAACCAACACAAAGTTTTGATTTTTAATGTTTTTATTTCAATTGTAAGGAGTGTACAACTTATTATGCTACTAATCACAATCAATCAAAATTTACAAGCATCATAAACTTATTGTTTTTATCTTATTTTTTAATGTAAAATTTATTCAATCAATTTTTTTTACATCAAATGCCTCTATTTTTCCTATTAAAGAATCAAAGAATACAATTTAAGTGAATGCCTTTCGGTTTTCTATGTGTTATGTTGGAGAAGAATTTTGGATTCGTGTCCCAAACCAAATATGAAGCCTTTCATCAAGACATCCCTTGTCTTTTCCTTTTATAGACATCAGTTTCAGACGGATCGTTTTCCCACCAACTTGATTATAATGCTTTTCTCAAGTGGTTGCTCACCATGACGACGGACATTGCATTCTCTTTATATGTTGTGCACCAAAGCATGGAATGCATAATGAGAAATGTCTCCATAGGAGTGTATATGGGATTGCATACAACATCTAGAATCTCACTCCATTCTGCTGTGAATTAATCACCGAGAATCTCTCTTATTATTTCTTTCCATATCTTCCTTGAATAACGACATCTAAAGAACAAATGTTGGCAGGTTTCCTACGCTTCCTAACACAACACGCAATCCATATTTATGGTTGCATTTCACACTGCATTCTATCGCTAGTTTGCAGTTGGTTCTGTAGAGCAATCCACACTAGGACAGAGTATTTCGGCGTGGACTGAGAAATCTAGACTCTCCTACTCCAATTCCATTTCGGCTTTGGTTGTCTCATGTGCAGCCATATTTTCTTCGTGGAAAACCGCTGAGTAAACTTGTCTTCTGATTGTTTCCATAGGGGGGTCTCTTCTGCATGAGTATCCGTGTCTCGCAACATGTATATCTCGTTCTCCAATTCATTCAGTACTTGCAGTCTATGCCGTCTACGACGATGTTTCGCTAACACATCTGCAACTAGAGCATTGTCTGCAATACCAAGGTCTATAGTTCCTCTATCTCCCAATAACTTTTTTTAGACAACCCAAATGAGACCATGAATCATACCAAGAAGATGTGTGCCTCCCATTGTTAACTTCCATCTTAAGATATGGTTTTGCAAACTCTCTCTACTTTAGTAAATTTTCCACATCCAAGAGCATGTGGTTGTAGTGTGCTTCATTGACCAGAAAGATTCCTTCCGTATCAAGTAGAGAGAGAATGAGAATGGGGAATGGCTTAATTGCGGAAGTAATACAAAGAAGAATATACTAGTTAGACAGATGATCAAACATAGAAGGAGTTTGTGATTTGAGAGAGAGAATGAGAATGGGGAAGAACATGTTTTTTTATTTTGTCTATCTGGTATGTGTTACAACCCCTCTATTTATACACAGGTGAAGTCCTTCAAAAGCTCCAGACATGATGATGAAAGGTGAGTTGGTGCAGTTGGTGAAGTAGGTGCAGTAGGTGAAGTAGGTGAGGTTGGTGTAGTTGGTGGCCGCAGAACGCCAATCGATCGATGCAGTTTTGCCCTAAAACTGCATCGATCGATGCAAGGCAATATGAGATTTGGAGTTTTAGTTCCATCGATCGATTGTATTGTACAATCGATCGATTACTTTAGCATGTTTCATTCGCAGAGTTTCCATCGATCGATGGAGTTTTGTGGCAGAAACCCATCGATCGATTGGGCTTCTTTTCTTCATGTTTCTCTTCAACACTCCCCCTCAAGCTTGACCATACGAAACAAGTCAAGCTTGGAAGTCATGAAGCATTCCCTCATTAAAAACTTAGCCAGGTAAAACCTCATGGGATAAAACCCCAGCCAAGGAAAAAGAGTAGAATACTTCATGAAGGGGAGACTTAATGAGATGGGAGTTCCATGAGTCCAAGCTTTGAATGAATGAACTCACAGACTTTTTGGTTTGCAGCTTTGGTGAAGATATCTGCTAGTTGTTCCTCACTTCGTGTATAACATGGCAAGATGATCTGTTGCTCCACGGCTTGTCTAACTTTGTGACAATCCACTTCAATATGTTTAGTCCGCTCATGGAACACATTGTTGGAAGCTATGTGGATAGCCGCCTGATTATCACAATGCATGGTTATGGGAGTGGTTTGCTCAATTCCCACATCCATTAGTAGGTTCTTTATCCAAATCAGTTCGCTAGTGAGCTTCCTCATTGCCCTATATTCCGCTTCAGCACTGGAACATGCGACTATCTTCTGCTTCTTGCTCTTCCAAGTGACTAGATTACCTCCAATGAATGTGCAGTATCCTGTAGTAGACCTCCTGTCCTTTCTGTCTCCAGCCCAGTCTGCATCACAATACCCAACGATCTCAGTGCTATTGTTGCAGCCTAGCCAAACTCCTTGCCCTGGTGCCTCTCTAAGATATCTTAGAATCCTTTCCACCATGTTCCAGTGATACATTTTTGGTGCTTGCATATGCTGACTGACTTGGTTCACAGCAAAACACACATCCGGCCTTGTGATGGTTAGATAGATTAGCTTCCCCACCATTCTTCTATAGTGTTTTGGGTCTTCATATGGCTTATCTTCTATCTCCCCCTCACGCATTACTTTGTAGCCTTCTTCTAATGGTGTTTTGGCTGTTCTTCCTCCTAGATTACCAGCTTCTTTAAGTATGTCAAGCGTGTACTTTCTTTGGGACATGAACAGACCCTCATTGGATCTACACATCTCAATGCCCAAGAAATACTTTAGCTCTCCTAAATCTTTGATGTCAAAGCTTGCCTTGAGGAACTCTTTGGTTGATGCAATCCCTTTCTTATCATTGCCGGTGATGATGAGGTCGTCTACATAGATCAGTATGGCAATGATTCCTTGATTGCTGGTGAGGGTGAAAAGAGTATGATCAGCTTCAGACTTTGTAAATCCTTTTCCATTCAAGGTTGTGCTTAGCTTATGGTACCAAGCTCTTGGAGATTGCTTCAACCCGTAGATAGCTTTCCTTAGTCTTAGAACATTTCCAGGTTTTACCATGCCTTCCATACCAGGTGGTGGTCTCATATACACTTCATCTTCAAGCTCTCCTTGTAGAAACGCATTCTTGACATCCATTTGCCAAAGATCCCATTCTAGGTTTACGGCAATGGACAAGAGAATCCTGATGGTATGAAGTTTTGCTACTGGTGCAAATGTCTCAAGGTAGTCTTCTCCATATACTTGTGTATAGCCTCTTGCCACAAGCCGTGTCTTCTTCCTCTCTGGCTTCCCATTTGCTAAGTATTTGATGGTGAACAGCAACATGCTTGTCACGGCTTTCTTGTCATTGGGAAGTTCACACTCAAACCAGGTTTCATTTTTGATCATGGCGCCAATTTCATCTTCCACTGATTTCCTCCACTCATCTATCTTCATAGCTTCTTCATAGTTTCTTGGAATAAATTCTTGATCCACACTAGTCATGAAGGCTTGGTGGCTGGCAGGAAACTCTACTAAGGAACATGGAGTTTGTGAATGGTGTGCCACGGCTTGTGAGTTGAAGTACACTCTTGTATGTCGGATCCTAGTGCTTCTTCTTAGTGGTTGGATAGTTTCCTCAGTTGTTGTAGCTCCATCATCCGCTGGTTGATCTTCATTGTCTCTTGATTCTTCTGGTTGCTCTTCTTGATCATGAGTAGCTGTGTTGTCCGGCTGCGACTCAGTTTGATTCCCCCCCTCAGGATCAAGAGGAGCGTCCTCTGTACCTTCATTAAAAGTTCCCTCCTGGTCCATTTCTCCGGTTGGGTCTTGGCGGGTTGATGGAGGTTGAACTGCAGCTTCTCTTCTCGGTATTGTAATGCCAATGTTTTCCATGACTCTTCTTAAATTCTCAGCTCTGTCTGAGGCAGAT
Source organism: Moricandia arvensis (assembly GCA_905132765.1). NCBI lineage: Eukaryota > Viridiplantae > Streptophyta > Magnoliopsida > Brassicales > Brassicaceae > Moricandia > Moricandia arvensis. Next base: position 58,080 of record CAJHQP010000141.1, read on the forward strand.
TGCGACAAGTCTTTCACTTCATCCCAGCTTTTTTCTTCATAGTAACCTTTTGACTCAACAAACTTCACATCTCTGGATACCAAGACCCTCCTGGTCTCCGGTACATAGCATTTGTATCCTTTTTGTTGAGGTGAATAGCCAATAAACATGGCTCTGGTGCTCTTTGGTTCCAGCTTGTTCCTTTGCTCTCCTGGTATCAACACAAAGCACACGCAACCAAATACCCGAAGGTGATCTATAGATGGATTTCTCTTGTTTAATACCTCATGTGGCGACTGATCCTGCAATACCTTGGTTGGTATTTTGTTGATCAGATAGCAGGCAGTCATCACGGCATCTCCCCAAAACATTTTTGGTACGTTCATGTGGAACATCATGCTTCTGGCTACTTCCATAAGGTGCCGGTTCTTCCTTTCGGCCACACCATTTTGTTGAGGAGTATATGGGCAGCTTGTTTGATGAATTATTCCGTGCTTGGATAGGTAATGCTTAAATGCATTGCTTGTATATTCCCCACCATTATCTGATCTCAAAATCTTTATCTTTGCATTGTAATGGTTAGAGACATGATTTTGGAAGTTTATGAATGCATCTAATACCCTATCCTTTGATTTAAGTAGAGTGATCCATGTGTATTTAGTTTTCTCATCTATAAATGTCACAAAATACTTATGGAGTTCTCTAGATGTGCAAGGTGCAGTCCATACATCAGAGTGGATTAAATCAAATGCACATTCATAGATAGTACTAGACTTAGGAAACACAGTTCTGCAATGTTTTCCTAGAATACAAGCTTCACACACTTTTTGAAAGGAAATACTAGGTAGCATGATGTTCAAGGCACGAGAATGAGGATGTCCTAATCTAGCATGCCACATGATATCTTTAGGGAGGTTAAAACAAGAACTTAAAGCAATAGATAAATCGGTTGTTGGCATAGTGTCTTCAAGTAAGTACAAGTCTCCTTTGGTTACACCTTTGCCAAGTAACCTACTAGTTTCAATATCCTGAAAATAGACATCATTAGGCGTGAAGGTAACATTGCAATTTAAGTCAGTAGCCACTCTTTTTACAGATAACAAATTGGATGTGAAATTAGGCATATAGAAAGCTTTGGAATCTTTTTCAAATATCCTAAGTTCACCAATCCCTTTAATTGGCACCATCTCGCCATTAGCTATAAGGACATTTCCTAGTGATGGAACAATATTTTTAATCAATCCTTGGTCACTAATCATGTGGTGGCTAGCGCCAGAATCAATTACTAGGGGTTTAGTTATTTTTGACTTTGTGCTAGCGTTCAAGGAGTGACCCGTATGATAAGCATGTAAAGAGGTACCAAGAATGTTACCAGAGTTATCTTTGAGGGCTTTGATGAGGTTCTCAATGTCAGAACGCCTGATGGACTCATCCTGGTTGGTTATTACACTCCCGGTGCTGCTGGATGCAAGTGCTTTTCCTTTCTCGGCATGATTGTTATCAGAGAAGTTGGCTCTGGCATTATAGTAAGGGGTTTTGAACTTCTGTGGTTTGAGATGAGGGTGAAGAATCCAACATTTGTCCTTCCCGTGCCCTTTCTTCTTACAGTGATCACATACCCAACTTTTCTTGTCATCCGGTTTGTAGTAACTCTTGTTTGCACTTCCTTCAGCAGTGTTTGCCAACACAAGGTCTCCTCTTTTTTCAAAGAGTTCTACGGATCCTTGCTCCTTTTGAATATGAGAGCACACCTCTTCCAAGGTTGGTAGCTTCTCGGCTCTTAGTAAGTGCTTAATGAGGTCATTGTAGCCGGGGTTCAGTGTGAGGAGTAGGGCGAACACCTTGTCTTGCTCCCTTCTTTCTTTCAGGATAGTTGGATCCACGGTGCTTGGCCTCAGCATCTCCATTTCAGCCCACAAGGCTCGGAACTTGCCGAAATGTTGGTTAAAATCCGTGTCTTCTTGGTGGAGTGAGTTTATAGCCCTCTTGACTTCAAATACTCTACTTAGGTTTGAAATATTGCCATACACCTTTTGAAGAGTGTTCCACAACTCTTTGGAAGTTTCACAGTATGAGTAACCTTCCAAGATTGATGTTTCAAGGCTGCTTTGAATGATGGACAACACCAAGAGATCCTCCTGATCCCATTTGTCCTTGCTAGCCACTGATTTCACTGCTTTTACACAGGCCAATTAACCTGAAGTACCAGCAATACCACAATCGAATGGTATGTCGTTGTAGCACTTCAGGATCGAATCCACAGAGACCAACGGTTACACGACGAGGATACGAGATGAGAGTTATGCTAAGACTAAACAGAAGGGTTTTGTTTACTAAAACTAGGCTGAAACAAAATAATGCAATGCGATGAGAAAATGCAGAAAGTGTTAATGTGAGAGAGCATTGGGCAAGAGGAAATCGCGGGGACTCATGGCTATCAGACATGGACATAATCAACCTACTTCCGTAGAGCTAATCATTTATTGCTAGCAAGGATTGTATTAAGAACCGTCTAGAACTCAAACACGATATTAGAATTAACCTACTTCCGTAGCGCTAACTCTCTATGTTAATAGAAACCTCCACACTAAACTTCCGCTGAGTTTCGGATTCTAAACAAGCATTAACAACAGATTCGATATGTTCACAAAGCGCAATAACATCAACTTCCGAGGGTTAAGGACACTTTGCTCATCTAAAGTCTTTTCGGGAGTTTAAACTATCACTTTCGGTGCATTAAACAACCTTATATTATGAACTAAGTGATCAATTCAGTTCAAGCAGTAAGAAATCCAGTAGATGAAGAACCATAAGATAAATCCCTAGAATCTAACAATCCTAAATCAACAAACCATGAAATCCCTTTGAATCCTAACACCCAATTACGCAAGCTACTCAAACATCAACGAAATTAAGATAGAAAACATGAATATATACAACTGATCCAGAGTTCAAGAGATTTCTCAAAGAGAAACTCTATCCCTCAAGATCTTCTTACAAGAAGTTCTAAAGAACAACAAGAGAAATCAAAAGTTTTAAAGACAACAAATCTCTCAAATCTCTTTCAAGATCGCCCCTGGTGTTTTCTCTGGCTTCTCTGGACTTCAAAGAACAAGAAAAATGAAAAGCTTGGTCGAAATTATTAGTTGGAAGTGGGGTAAAATGAGTGCAAAACTCGTTAGTGGTTGGTGGAGCCGGAGACGCCAAGGATCGGTCGATCCAGTAGGCATGGATCCCCCGATCTGGCACAGATCCCCCGATCCATGTTGTATGGATCCCCCGATCCCTGGTACAGTTCTGCATACTTCGGCTTGTTCTTCCCTTCTTGTGCCCGAAACTCCAAATTAACGCTTTGCGACCTGAAAAAGAACTAAAGACAACAAAAAAGACTCGAAATACTCTATAATAACATAAACTAAAACCGATAAAAACACGACACATCAAAACCCCCAGACTTGAATCTTTGCTTGTCCTCAAGCAAAGGAAACAAAGATTAAGCCAAAGGGAGAAGAATTTAAAAAACACGAGAACTCTCATTTTCTTTAGTCAACCGCATTTACCATTACCTGTTGTAAGCCACATCTAGAATACCATTCTAAGAGATTAGTCTCATGTATTTTACATTTAGCTTAGCAACCATACCACTTTCAACCACAACTTGGAGTGACCCAAATTCACCATTGCTGACTTCTTATTTGGAATTTAAATGTGTGGTCTCATCGAGGGAATATCGATCAATGGACACATGGAGTCATTACTCGTTCAAGTTTCTTATTTTGGTTTCTTTCCTCTCACTTCCCTAAGTCGATTTCTCCCTACCTTGTAGGGTATCATTTTATTTTTTCTATCGACTTAGTTTATTGAACAGGCTTCCATGAGATGCGAGTATTAATGGGTGTAACCACTGAATCCCCGATTCACTTCTTTTTGACCTTTATTCTTATTCTTTTTTTTTTCTTTTTTTTTTATAGAGGGAAGAGAGAGGGAAACCGTACTCACAATATTTTCAGACCTGAACGAGGATTCCGATCCACTGTATACCAAGTCCCAAGACAAGAGAACTAAGTAGATTAAGTGAAGTCAGCTTTGGATCTTTCAGATACCCACACAAGTATGGTGGCATTGGTAGACTGATATTCTTATGTTATGAGATCTACAATGGATGGCTAAACGAATGGTCACTAAGGCTTTAGTTATGGTTATACCAAAGAAAACAATAGTTCTAAAATAAAACTGACACGATAAAACCGAATAAAACTGACACGATAAAACCGAAAACACCAAAAAATAAACTTTTAAAATTTTTTTACAAAGACTCAAAAAATATTTTCAAAAACACTAAAAATGAAAAAAAACACTAGAAAAAAAAAGCGGTGTGAAAATTAATCCAAAAGAGGGTGATAAATTAAAATAAAAACAACACTAAGACAAGGGAAAAGAAAACTTTACAATGCAATGCGTAGATATGGAGGGCATCTTCTTTGGGACATTTTTGCGTTTTATTCGACCTTGCACCCGACCTGCAACTCTTATTTAAGAAAACATAAGTAAATAAAACAACACACATATATACAAAGGATAACAGGGGAATGCCTCCCAAGTGCGCTTGTTTTGAGTCTCATAGCTTGACTTTACGCGCTTGCTAGTCATAGGAATCAAAAGGTTGAGCCAATGCACCTTTGGTCCTTCTCCTGCAAACACAAGAATCAAAGTGTGCAAAGGAGCACACTACTGTCCATAGAAAATAGACAGATTTTTCGTCAAGGAGCATTACTAAAGATATAGCATGGATTAACACATGCTCCTTGAGGTTCAGATAATCATGAGAATCAAATGCATTCAATGGAAACACAAAGTCTACTACAGGTTCAAACGAGGTTCTCACAAAGTAGTCTACTTCATCACCATCAATAAAATAATACACAATATTCACATTCTCATGATCGATGTCGATCTCAGGGTTTTCTATGATTTATCTATATCAGTTTCACACCCTAGATCATGAAGTTCAAGAGGAATACTAGGTTCATCAAGCAAATAAAAGTCAGATTCGAGATCAATTGAAGCACAAATATAATTCGTGTCAAAACAGACTTCAAAATAATCTCTAACAAACTTCTCTTCTCTAAAAGCGTCTAGTTCCCTAGTTTCACATATCAGATTTAGACATTCATTTATGAGCATAGAACAATCAATAGCAGAGGTAATTTCTTCAGCAACAGGCAGGCGATCATCAAAATCATACGGTTCAAAAGTCCATTCGCACATACCTTCTAATTGGGTCGGTGGAACCCAATAAAATACCTCTTTTAGATCATGAGCACTCCAAATCTCCATACTTGTGAGCTCTCTTCCTTCTAGCATTGCCCGATGTGACATGAGGTTTAACCTCAGCATTGCTGCTAGGGTACTCCTTCTCATCGTTGGGTTCTCTTCGCACAGCTCATCTACCTTCGCACTCTGTTCTGGTGTGAGTACGCTTTCATCAAAGGGTGGCTCCACATATGGCTCATCCTCAATGTCATCTTCCAATATGTCTCCCTCTTCTTGTTGCCGGTAACCGTATATACGGCCGAACTCCATCTTTTCTCGACTCAAAACCTGCACAAAATAAAACTAAAAACAAAAATTAGTAAGGTTAGTGTCTTAAACGAAACTCCTATCCTAAACTCGTAGGCAACACGAAATGGTCCCCGGCAACGGCGCCAAATTGATTTCACTGCTTTTACACAGGCCAATTAACCTGAAGTACCAGCAATACCACAATCGAATGGTATGTCGTTGTAGCACTTCAGGATCGAATCCACAGAGACCAACGGTTACACGACGAGGATACGAGATGAGAGTTATGCTAAGACTAAACAGAAGGGTTTTGTTTACTAAAACTAGGCTGAAACAAAATAATGCAATGCGATGAGAAAATGCAGAAAGTGTTAATGTGAGAGAGCATTGGGCAAGAGGAAATCGCGGGGACTCATGGCTATCAGACATGGACATAATCAACCTACTTCCGTAGAGCTAATCATTTATTGCTAGCAAGGATTGTATTAAGAACCGTCTAGAACTCAAACACGATATTAGAATTAACCTACTTCCGTAGCGCTAACTCTCTATGTTAATAGAAACCTCCACACTAACTTCCGCTGAGTTTCGGATTCTAAACAAGCATTAACAACAGATTCGATATGTTCACAAAGCGCAATAACATCAACTTCCGAGGGTTAAGGACACTTTGCTCATCTAAAGTCTTTTCGGGAGTTTAAACTATCACTTTCGGTGCATTAAACAACCTTATATTATGAACTAAGTGATCAATTCAGTTCAAGCAGTAAGAAATCCAGTAGATGAAGAACCATAAGATAAATCCCTAGAATCTAACAATCCTAAATCAACAAACCATGAAATCCCTTTGAATCCTAACACCCAATTACGCAAGCTACTCAAACATCAACGAAATTAAGATAGAAAACATGAATATATACAACTGATCCAGAGTTCAAGAGATTTCTCAAAGAGAAACTCTATCCCTCAAGATCTTCTTACAAGAAGTTCTAAAGAACAACAAGAGAAATCAAAAGTTTTAAAGACAACAAATCTCTCAAATCTCTTTCAAGATCGCCCCTGGTGTTTTCTCTGGCTTCTCTGGACTTCAAAGAACAAGAAAAATGAAAAGCTTGGTCGAAATTATTAGTTGGAAGTGGGTAAAATGAGTGCAAAACTCGTTAGTGGTTGGTGGAGCCGGAGACGCCAAGGATCGGTCGATCCAGTAGGCATGGATCCCCCGATCTGGCACAGATCCCCCGATCCATGTTGTATGGATCCCCCGATCCCTGGTACAGTTCTGCATACTTCGGCTTGTTCTTCCCTTCTTGTGCCCGAAACTCCAAATTAACGCTTTGCGACCTGAAAAAGAACTAAAGACAACAAAAAAGACTCGAAATACTCTATAATAACATAAACTAAAACCGATAAAAACACGACACATCAGCCACCACCACTTCCTTACCATCCCCTCCTTGGACGGTTTCTGTAGATGGTTTGTCTTCTGTCACGTATGACCAGAGACCTCTTCCTCCTAAGGCTGTTTTCACCAGCCTAGACCATAAGAGATAGTTTACTCCTTTGAGAGTAACCGGAATAGAGATTTTGGATGAGTTTTCCATTCTTGCGGATGCTTAGATGAAGGGGTTTGCGGAAGTATGTTGGATGATGAGAGATATAATCAGGTCTCAAGAGTGGTAGGCTCTGATACCATGTGAGAATGGCTTAATTGCGGAAGTAATACAAAGAAGAATATACTAGTTAGACAGATGATCAAACATAGAAGGAGTTTGTGATTTGAGAGAGAGAATGAGAATGGGGAAGAACATGTTTTTTTATTTTGTCTATCTGGTATGTGTTACAACCCCTCTATTTATACACAGGTGAAGTCCTTCAAAAGCTCCAGACATGATGATGAAAGGTGAGTTGGTGCAGTTGGTGAAGTAGGTGCAGTAGGTGAAGTAGGTGAGGTTGGTGTAGTTGGTGGCCGCAGAACGCCAATCGATCGATGCAGTTTTGCCCTAAAACTGTATCGATCGATGCAAGGCAATATGAGATTTGGAGTTTTAGTTCCATCGATCGATTGTATTGTACAATCGATCGATTACTTTAGCATGTTTCATTCGCAGAGTTTCCATCGATCGATGGGGTTTTATGGCAGAAACCCATCGATCGATTGGGCTTCTTTTCTTCATGTTTCTCTTCAACAATACCAAGGTCTATAGTTCCTCTATCTCCCAATAACTTTTTTTAGACAACCCAAATGAGACCATGAATCATACCAAGAAGATGTGTGCCTCCCATTGTTAACTTCCATCTTAAGATATGGTTTTGCAAACTCTCTCTACTTTAGTAAATTTTCCACATCCAAGAGCATGTGGTTGTAGTGTGCTTCATTGACCAGAAAGATTCCTTCCGTATCAAGTAACAATGGATCCACTGAACCCATAGTGACGATCAGTTAGAGGATAGTCTCCATATAAGTTTCATACAGAGAACTGTATTTATATTCGTAAGTGGTCGTAGACCCAATCCTCCTTCTTATTTTGGGAAACAAACATCTTTCCGACTGACCTTACCAAAGAAAGGCAAAGGATATGCTTTCAATTTCCTTCAAACAACTGCCTGAAAGTCTGAAAGCTGAAAGCCAGAAGTTGGCGAGACTCATTATGACCGAATTAATAAGTTGCAGTCGTCCAGCGTGTTACGCGAACTGTCTTGTCCATGATCTCATATGTTTTCTTATTTTCTCTACCCATGGCATATAATCGATGACTGTCATTCTTTTAGTAAGTAATGGGAGACCCAAGTACTTACTGGTAGCTGGTCCTACACAAAAGCAAAGCAAGTAACGATATCACTCTTTGTAGCTTCAGATATTCATGCAGTATAGAGAGTTGATTTCTCAAGGCTTATTTTCAGACCTGACATAGCAGCAAAATCAGTAACTGTTTTTAGAACACCATCGCTTTGTGCCATCAGTAAATACCAAGAGGTTATCTGCAAAGCACAAGTGTGTTAGCAAATTTTTTTGACATCGCGGATGGTAGCCAATCTCTTTCTGAACTGTTTTTCTATCTAGCATGTGAAAAGACGTTCATGCAAATGACGAAGAGGTAAGGCGAGAGTGCACAGCCTTGTCTCAGTCCCCGTTTGCTTTGGAAAACCCCCACTAACTCTCTGTTATCTTGAACTGAGAAGGATGGCGTGCAAACACATAGTTTTATCGAGCGAATGGGACAAGCATATTGATTGCTTTCAGCATGGTCAAGAGAAAAGGCTAGTGAACAGATTCAAAAGCCTTGGCGATATTTATCTTCATAGAAAACTGAGGTGATACATTCTCTTTATGGTAGTCTTTGACTATTTCACTTGCCAACAATAAGTTTTCCACTAACAACCTATCCTTCACAAAGGCGGATTGATTACATGAAATACACTGGGGTACTGTACTTGTTAGTCTATTGGCAACGAACTTTGATATCACCTTATAGAGACATTGAATCAGAAAATTGGCCGATAGTCCTTCATCTCAATTGCTCTATCCTTCTTAGGAATCAGAGCTAAGATAGTCGTATTCAGTCCCTTTGGTAGAAAACCTTTACTAAAAAACGATTGTACTGCTATTGTGAAGTCATTACCAATAACGCTCCAAAATGACTTGAAAAATTCAGCTGTGAACCCATCCTGTCCTGGGGACTTGCTACTTGGCATAGGAAATAACACCTCTTTGATCTCTTCATTAGTGATTGGTTTAACCAGCTGTGCTCTTTCCTCATCAGAGCAACGGAAGCTTAGAATTTGTTGCATCTCTTCAATTGTCACGTTTTGTATATTTGGTGATTCATAGGATAAGAAATCCTTAAAAAATCTCTCTGCTTCATTCTTTATCTCTTCCTGCAATGTAACCAAAGCCCCATATGGACACTTAATCTCACGGATGTAGTTCTGAACGCTGCTTAAGAAGATTCTCTTCAATATCTGAAATTTTATGCCATCTCTCAGCCGCATGCAACTCTGCTTTGATGTTTCCCACAGAAGGGTCAGTAAGAAGTCTCTCTTGCTTCTCACAGAGGTCAAGATAAGCTCCTTTCACCCTTTGGGACAGTTTTCCTAGCTTTTCTTTACTCAAGGTTCTGATCATTGGTTTCAATGCCTTGAGATATTTTGAAAATCGAAACATAGTTGAGGTAGACTGGAATAGGGGTTGAGGTAGACTGGAATAGGGGTTGAGTAGTCTTCCAATGATCCTCTGAAGATGCAGAAATTCTGGCATATCAACAACTACATTTGTAAACTTGAAAGGTTTACGCTTCCCTACCGCCTCTACTTCTAAGTGAAATCTGCCACGGAGATGATCTGAGCATCCCCCTGCCTCAAAAACACCATACGCTTGAGCACGCTGATGAAACCATGTCGCATTAACGAGAAAACGATCTAACTTTTGCAGATAACCCTTCTTCCCGCTTATTGAATCAAGTAAATTTTGGTCCCTGGCATCCCAAGTCTATGAGACTAGAGAGTTGAAATATATCATCAAACTCACGAATGCCTGCACTGATAATACATGAGTCATGATAGCTCGAATGCTCTTCACCGTCGAGTATCTCATTAAAGTCCCCCATAATGATCCACTGTTTATTTCTGAACATTGGAGAGTCTTGGTGAGACTTAATGTCAGCCCATAGTTTTCTCCTCTCTTCAATGTATTTTCCACGTAGATAAATGAACAAAAAAATTCCTTAGTCTCTCCTTCCAAAAGCATAGAGACGATAATTATCTGACTAGACTTGAACACCGAAGTCAGTCTAACTTGCACATTCCAAACTTTCCATACCTTTCCTATTGAACTCATAATTGTTTATGAAAGACCAGCTCTTACACACTGATGAAACAATATGATCAGCTTTACTCTCCTTGACTATTGTCTCCAATAAACCTCCAAACTGCAAATTTTTATTATGTATCCAATTGCGGACAACAATGTGCTTTGATCTCTTGTTAAACCCTCTCATATTCTAGAAAAAACCTCTCATTGAGAAGATTTTTGAATGCTCCTTCTACCTAGGTTACCAGGAGTGTCTTTTCCATACACTGAAGTATCAGAGATGACCTTGTGATTTGTTTTTGAGCTTCTCGGTAGAGAAGGCTGAGTATACCTACTTGCCAGTTCATGACAAGGTTCCTGTGTGTTAAGTGAATCATTTCCAGCCTCATCCTTCGTGTTATGAATACTTGTTTCACGGGACTTCTCCTTAGATTTCTCCACAGTTCTCTCATCAGTTGCTTCAGCAACTTCTGTACTACTCCTACCCGAAATATATCTTTCCACCTCCATAATTCCCCTCCCCCTTTCATTTATATCCTCCGACTGCACTTCTAATTCATCATGACCTTCTTTTTCTTCTCTTCTTCATTCAGAGCTGCCAAACATTCTTCGGTTTCAGCCACCTCTATTTCTGTCTCGTCTTGATCAATCAATTCTCCATTTTCCTCCACATTTAGGAGAGTTGAGTATGTTGAAGGGGTCATGATTTTCACTTGACCATACTCTAAAGTTTTTGCTTTGGTTTTTGGACTTCAACTTGTTCTCCCTAGAGATACATGAGCCCACCGTTATATTAGTTGACCCTCGTCTACTTCATCCTCAATATTAACCAAGGGGAGGCGCTTTGGTTAGGAACTCATCCCCCATCTCCACATAATTTTCCTCTCCATTATCTTTCTTCTCTTCCCTGTCACCACGCTTCTCATCACTTCTCATCTCATTTCTAAGATTAGTATTTATCTCTTTTGAAGGGTCTTCCTCCTTCAACCCCTCATTTATGATCTGCTTAATTGATTTTCTTGTCCCGTCCTGCTTATTCATTACACATGCTTCTTCTGCATGTCCTCATTTCTCACAAGTATTACATCGTAATGGAAGCCACGGGTAGATGAATTCAGTCAAGGATGACTTTCCGTTCTTTGAAAAGACTATCTTCCTAGGCAATTCTGTTGAAAGATCAACATTGACAAAAATCTGTGCAAGCTTGAAGTTGAAGCAAGAAGCAATTTGAGGATGCAGTCTCACCGGAAACCCACCATCATTCGTAATAATGCTCAAACCTTCCCATGAAAACATATTCATGGGAACATTCTTGAGATGAACCCAAAGTGGAATAGATTTAACCTCAGGCTTCTCTTTTAGCTCGTATGGTGTCCATTTACTACCAATGGTATATTACCAATAATCCACATACCTCTTTGAGAATTCTGGCTCGCATTGCTGGATCAGAAACTCGAAACTTCATTGTTGTGGCATCCATTTCATGAACCACAACCTGCTTTAACTTGTCTGCTGAAGCCCAAGTTTATTCATAATCGCGTGAATTCAAACAATATGTGGAGTGGTATCCAAAAATTTGCCAATCAGATAGTCCTTCCACAGGAGATTTACATTCTCAATCACATCATCCGGAATCTCTACCACCTTCTGAGCCACTGACTTAGAAATATCCAAATCATACTTCCTCAATACCTTTTTTTTTCCTACGCCACGGTTTCCCAGGAACCTTTCGACGAGGGTGAAACTTGCTTCCCCAATCCATTCACCACTCTCTGCTGCCCCTGCGAAGAAGGCTCACTCTGTGAATTTTTGTCATCTCTAACTCCCGGAGGAGAGCTAGGTAAATCCGGCGGACGCGCCAAACTCATATCTAGATAACCCTAATCGTCAATCGCCTTTCTAATTTCCCTTTTTATCTCTTTTATTTAGTTTGTTATCTATTACTTGAATTATTTTTGTTAGGATCCAACTAGACTGAAAATTTATGGAATAAAAGCATAAAATTGTATGAAACGACTTATTCATATAGAATCTAAAACAATTATTATTAAAATGAAATGTATAATAAATTTATTCCAATGGTTCTTTTGAAATATATGATAGAAAATAAAATGTAGCTATAAAAAAATATGACTAAAAATTATGCGAAAAGGATAATAAAATAATAATAATTTTTGCCATTTTGTTCTTTTGTATTCTATTTCTTTTATTAATAGTATATTCCTAAAATTGACTACCATGTACAACCTTAAATTTTTACTGTTTTTAAACATGAACACTATATTAATATGATAATTTGTTTTCAAATCAAATAGGAAAAAAAGAAAATCACGTATTTTGTTCTCTTTAATTTACTAGTACACATATTTAAAATATCTAATATATCATTTTTTATTTTTGAAAAATCTGATATAAATTTTCTTTGGAAAGAATGTTACATTTATTCATATAATTGTTTTTACGACTTCTGTAATTTAGTATTTTAAGCTTGATTTAAGGTATAAAGTGAAAGTTGATAGCATAAACACTATGAAAATCATTTCTACTTCCAGCTGGCAGCAAACAAGTTGTCAGATCAGTTGGCATGGTCAAAAAATTCGGATCCGAATACTCGAAACTGGAATCGATTCAAATTACCTGAATTTGGAACCGACCCAAAACTTTTTAAGTACTTATATGGATCCAAAACTCTCCTACCCGAAAGACCGGATCCAAATAGATCCGACCCGATCTCGACCCAAACCCGAGAGCCCATCATGTACCTAAAGATCCAAAACGAAAAACTCTAACAAAAACTAAAAGTTTTCTTATATTCTTGAAGAATTTATCTTCTATGAATGTTCAAAATTTTTAAACCCAAACTGATTCGAACCTTAAGGAAACCTACTCAATATTCTATAGGTATCTATATGGGTCCAAAACTTTCTTACCCAAAAGAAACCGATCCGAACCCGAGTCGAATACCCAAATGCCTAGACCTACCGATCAGTATCAAAATTGTCGACTTCCTTCCACGTCTAGTGATGTAGTGCGATTCTAAACCCATTTATCCTATAAAATTCAGCAGGGCTGCTGAAGTCTGATGCACATCCCCATGCTTTCTATCATTCCTTTCCTTCCATATAATATGAATAGAACATTAAAATACATATCTCAAAAGAAAAATGTCACTGTCCATCAAAAGATCGAGAGAGCCATTGCAGTAAATGGAGTAACGAGAATGAAGCAGATTCTTTAAAAATCACATTGTTATTGCTGAGAATACGAAAAATTAAAAGATAGATGATCTCGTGTTTTAGTATGTCCCATATATAAGGCACAATAGCATCTGAGTTAGGATTCCACTTTTGAACTCATCGCTAGCCGGTCATGGAAAGCTATCTAGCCATATTTAACAATCGACTTAGCAAGTTGTGAATAGCCAGATCAACTTAAAAAGTTATTGAGTTGAATAAAATTTAATTTAAAAAAAAGTTGTAAATAGCCGGATCCAAAATCCATTGAGGTAAGACCTATGTCTTTTGCTAATTCCATTGCTCGCATCAACGAATTAAACTCTGCAGAAGAAGTTACTTGATCTTTAGTCATTGCATCAAACCAGCATGTATCTATTTGACACCAAAGATAACACATAATAGCATCTCCCTTTTCTATTGTTTCGAAAGTCCGTATGCGAAACTTCTTTTAGTGCTATTAGAACTTTTATCTTACAATATCAAAATTTGGAATGAATAAAGTTATCTAATTTCTAATCTCATTGTTAATAATAATTAAATATGTTATAAATAATAGATTATATGTTGTATATGTTTACAATATCAAGATTGTATACAGTTATAACTACTTAATTAGAAATGAATGAATGAAATTTCATGTATACAACACTTTCAATTCTTTGATAATGACACATCAACATCATTAATATTATTTCTGGAGTTTGAAATAATATATAATAATTTTCAATAATTGACAAAGAAGAAAGATTAGAAAAAAAAATCTCATAGGAGCCGAAAGACAAAAGAAGGTCCACTTTGGTTAAAAATCTCTATAAGTCTGTAACCACAATGATGCCCACTCTTTGTGGTTCTCATTCATCATCCTTCGTTCATCTCAAAATCTCCTAACTACTACTCTCATTCTTCAATTTTCATATTTGGTTATGGATAATATCTCACAGATCCTGTCAAAATCAGACAGTTCATAGATTAGATCATTGGTTGGAGAAATTATATGAGAAAAGAACATTGACCCACTTGTTAGCTTGAAAGCTACTTTTAGAAAAACATATTATGCTAATATTTATGGAGAAGTTGTGTCAGCATCAGTAACATTATACAACATTAGATAGATTTATTGTACATTGATAAAGTTGGAAAATAAGTAAGTAAGCTGAAAGTTATCAAGCCAACAAATCTAACGCCGATATGCAGAAAAAGTAGTTGTGATCTGTTTATATATTTAAATGCATGACGAATTAAGAAAAGGTAACTAGAAAATTATTTGGTGGTAAGCTAAATACACTGTGTGGGTTTAATTGAGATGGTTAAAACATTAAATTACATGTCATGATAAGATGCTGTGATAATCAACTCTTAGATACTAAGCAATTTTGAGTAGATAAATACTTTTAAGGTTTAACAGGTTATGACTTACAAATGATTATTGATTAACTGGTGTGTAATGGTAGTTATTAGCTAATCTCCGATTTTGCTCGTTTTGTCATTGTTCCCTAAGTGGTTCCAGTTTTGCTAGTCTCTAAGAGATGATCCATATCAATTCTTATGTAATAATTTGTTTTCGAACGTAATGACTTATTGAAATTGTTTGAATATCAATAAATGGCTAAGTATGAAAAAATGGCCGTTTGAAATTAAAATTCATTGTAGCATAAATTTTTTTATTATAAATTAAGTGTCATTTTATGATTTTAATGTAATTTTTTTATAAATTTATTTCTTTTATTCTTAATTAAAATAAGATAAATAATAAATGCTATGCAATTTCAAATACTCAAACAAGCATAAATAAACATTTAATTTATTTTTTAATTTGTGTGCAAAATTTTAGAATGACACTTAATTTGAAACCGAGAGAGTATATTCGAGGATCCAATTTTTTTCAGCGATCTCAATATCGCATGGTGACCTTATAATGAATTATAGCAATCAGCTAGAAGGACACCAAGTTGACAATGCGATGTTAGAAAGATAGGGATTTTACAAGTTGCAGAAAAAGAAATAAGAAAAAGATTAATAGTATGCTTCAGTATTATTATATATCCAAACAAGGAATTGTAGTCGCCACAATAGTTGTCTCTTTCTTCTACTACACATATCTATAAGTCCTGTAAAACATACTGTTTATTTACTCTCTTTCCCTCTCTCTATATATATTATCTTATAACCCAAGATTTTATACAAAGATTGATGGTGACAAGACCATTAAATTGCTGTCTCCAGTTATTCTGGTTTAAAATATCAGAAAACAAGGATCAAAAGATAATGCAAAAGCTGAAAAAATATTCCATTTATAAGCATATATATTGTGGCATATGGTTCTGAATCTGATCCCTGATGATGTCAACTTCGTTGCTTCAATGAATATTTTCTTAGTACTGATATCCGAGGCTAGATGTGTTGTAGAGATTCTGTGACTGAGTTTCCCAGCTTGCAGATGGCTGAAACAAAGAGATAAAAAAGAGAGAGGTTACTTCTCTGACAAGTAACAGGAACTCAGAGAAGTTTTAAGATTGATAAATGTTCTTACAGCTTCAGTAGAAGTTGTTTGGTTCGGGTTTATAACTGATAAATCTAGAGATCCTTGGTGATCCAGTGGAAACAATGGCGCATCAACCATTATTGATGGCTTTGAAGCAACTACTACAGGAAGATTTGTAAAGTAAGCCTGAAACTGAAATTTTATATAACAAATGAAAAAAGATTATTATGATGAGTTCTTGAATAATAACAGTTTGAACTTGAGGGTCTAGAGTAGTGACTTCACCTGTTTTACAGATAAGTCCTCCATAGCAAGCTCGAGTTCTGGGTTTAGGACAGCCAGTTTCATCGACAAGAACTGCAAAAGATTGTTACTTAGAAGATTTAGACTTCTAGATTTGGTTAATGGTGAAGCAGAGAATCATGGTTTCATTACTTTTACCTCAACTTGTCTTTGGAGACATTGAACATAATTGATGATCTCATCAAGCATACCAGCTCTTCCAGTGACTTTGTTGCATCCAGGGACTAGATCTTGCAGATACTTCATCTTCTTGCTGATCTTTTCTCTTCTTGCCTGCCAAAGAAAAAAATATCCAATTAAAACCCTAGAATTATCTCTTGCCTTGTAACACAAGAAACTTATTTGAAACACTTTCATTACCCTTTCTGCTAAACTGTGTCTGTCTGTAGCTTGGCCTCGACGAGCTCTCACGTGGATATAATCCAATTTCTGGATCTCTGAAGCTCCTTTTGATGTCTTCTTTGAAGTGTCTGAAGATGCTTCCGTGTTACTCAAGTTTGATTTTCCTTTCATGTTGGACTCTGTCTCAGCCTCTACTTTGATCTTCTTCTCTGTCTTTTCCTCTTCCCTTGTCTCAACCTGAGACATAATTAAATTAGAAAAATCAAACCCATGTTTCAAAACATACTTTTAAACAAAGATCTGGTTTAACAAACCTCTGATTTTCTCTTGTTTTTCAAGGAAATAGCTATGTTTTCTTCACTGTTCTTCAACACTACCCCTATAGTATCTGCTGGATCCATCTGGCAGCTACTTGTTCTTGAAATGCAGCCATCCATAGTTTCAAGTGAAGGACCAAAACCCATGTTATAGTTTGGTCCAAAACCAGATCCAAGCATTTGAAAATGGCTGAAGGCACTCTGCAAAAGCTCATCATTGTTGGTTCCATGGAACTGAAGTAGTTCAGGTGAAGCATTAGTACTGCTCAGAACTTGCTGTTGTTGTTGTTGCAGCCATTTAAGTCTTTCAAATACAGACACATCCATGGAGCTGAAGGACAAGCTTTCTAGAGAGGCAAGACTTTCCAACATATTGTTCTCTGTAGAAATCTCTCAACTTGTATTTAAGTATATGATCTTTAAAGTGAGACAAAAAGTACAAACAGAATAAAAGATGGGGAAAAACGCTCTGGTTTTGTGTGTGTGTGTGTGTGTGTGTTGCTTTAAAGCAAAATATGATTTGCTATAAATGTATGAAGAAGGAGAGATTTAGATTTATGTAATGTTTTTTTTTTGGGTAGGTTGCTTAGAAGAGATGAAAGAGGTTGGAGAAACTAATCCATTGATATCATTCTACTTAGCTTTAAATAGAAAGCAACATTGACCCACACACATAGGTCCCCTACTTGTTTATGTTTTCCATTTTCCTTTAATTTCATTGACTTCTTTGTTACCTCTTAGCAATATAGATAATACATAAATACTCCCATACCAATATAACATGGCACCATACATTTTAAAATGATTATGGAGTATAAAAAATGCTTTCATTATCTTTTAAATGAACGTTGAGGTTATAGAGTTAGTGGATAAATCGGGTCCAGCGTTTAGAGACACTCGACTATGACTATGAGGAAAATAAAATAACAAGTTGCAGAAAATAGTAGTGAAGATTCGGTATATAAGGGAGATTGGGACATGTAGGGGTGGACAAAAGCCGAGTACTCAGTATTTTTGTATACTTAGTACTCGGCTTGGTTTGTACGAATATTCAAATTTTGGACTTGTATTTGGTTTGTTAATAACGAGTACTTGCAGTTTTAAGTACTTGCGAAAAATTGATGGACTTGCAAGTTACTTGCCTTGTTTTATAACTTGTTACTTGTAAATTATTTGCAAATTACTTGATAAGTATTGATAAAGCATTTGATAGTTTTTCAAAAATTTAAAGATAAATAAATTTGTTATATATATAAATAATATGTCATTGTTTTTGTTTTGTCTTGTTTTCTTGTATTTTAGTCATTCAAAAATAGATTATATTCAGGAAAAAAAATCTAAGATGCTTATATAAATATATAATTTATGTTTAATTTACTTATAAAAATTGAATATAAACTAGTTGTTTTATTATGATTTAGGAAAATATATCCTTGTTCATTAACAAAAACGAGAAATAAACCAAACAACACCAAATGATTAATTTAATTTTATTATTTTATAGTTGTAAAAGTTTACATAGACTACTTAATATACTACTTGATTAGAACAAGAATTCGATTTTAAAGATCTTGTACCAATCAAGTAACGAATAGGAAGTAAGTAACAAGTAATTGTTGGCACTCATCAAATACATTAATTAACTAATGAAATAGATACTAAGCATTTAATAAACTAAGTAATATATAACAAGTAACTGAACAAGTAAATGATAACAAGTAACAAACAAAGTAAATGATAACAAGTAACAAACCAAGTAGTTAAAAATAAAAATGAACTTAATATTTGACTTGTACTTGCAAGCAATAGAATTTGATTACTTGTTACTCGACTTGATTGTAGCAAATACTTATTTTTTCAAACCGAACCGAATCGAGTAGCGAGTACAAGCCGAGTATCAAACATTTGTGCCCAGCCCTAGGGACATGAATTGATAAAGTAAAGGTTGGGAGCAAAGAAGGTGAGAGGTGAACGTGTGGGGTCTAAGTGACATAACCCACACCATGTGGGCATGTCCTTATGAACACTACATTTAGAGGTTCTTTATCCCCTTCTTGTGTCTATGTTTTTTATTTTCTTCTATTTTTTTGCCCTTTCAAGTTGATGAGAGGAGCTTATTAGGAAAAATAAACGATGAAAGAGACCTTAACACTTATGGTACTTGGGTTGGTTGCTTGACTATAAGATAGTTTAACTATTCGAATTTATGCCAAACAAAATTTAAATATAAATTGGTTGTGTGAAACTTTAAACTCAAAAGCTAACAAAACTAAATTTGATCAATGAAATAAGTTTTATCTATTTTAACGGATAAATTAGCTAATTACTATATAAAGTTTCTATGGTCAACTGGTCACCACTCTCCCCTTCAGTTTTTTTATGGACCATCAAAAACTCTGCTGTTTAAGCGGAAGCGAAGCAAAGTTGCATGTTGGACCGTTAATTTTCAACTCATGGAAAAGAGCAAAAATAAAACGCTAGAGAGAGGGGTCGAACCTCTGACCTTGTGGTTAACAGCCACACGCTCTAACCAACTGAGCTACTCCAGCTTAGCTTATTAATCTTATATATAATGTATATGACATTTCCAATATAAAGACAATAAGATCATGGAAAAGATCTTGTCATTTTCTGTCTTCCATAAATGAATCAAATGAAAACCGATGAGTTGATAATACAACAAGACAACAATTAGCAGTATACCAACAACCACTGAATATTTTAAAAATTAATTTTGTAACATGACATGTTAGTTAAAAGGATATAAATATATGTTTTTTTAATATAAAGAAAAACAATGGGTTTGAAGATAAGTGATTGGAAGGTAGGAGACCGTTGCTTTTGATCAGAGTGTTGGTTCCTATACCCACTAAAAATATGATGTCCCTCTCTGTTCACGGTAAATTGTATACGTATATTCGAATTTTGTTCGAAACCCCACTATAATAATGTTATATTCCTATATGATGTATTTTAGAGAAAAAATAACTGAGTTGATAAAAAAGAGAAAACATAATTGTTACTTACACAAAATATGTCATCATATAGTTACATTTTATTTTAAAATATTATATTAAAACTGAACTAACTATATGAATTACATAACAACATCTTTGAATTAATGTGTTGTATTGCTACTATTACAAACATAATTCTGATTACCATAAAAGTCTATTGGATTTGTATCCCAATAATTTGCGATTGTTTTGTAACACGTTATCACATAACCTTACATTATGAATGTTTGATCTATGTGTTAATTTTTTCGATCATTTGAATATGTTTTATATTTCGTTTTTCTAAGTATATTTCACCATATGATGTCAAGTTCCAAATCCTAATCTTAAGTTTTTTGGCTCACGGAATTATGTTTATGTTGTTAGTAGCATAATACATATTAGTTAATGGATGCTGTTGTGT
The DNA here is from genome assembly GCA_905132765.1 of Moricandia arvensis. NCBI lineage: Eukaryota > Viridiplantae > Streptophyta > Magnoliopsida > Brassicales > Brassicaceae > Moricandia > Moricandia arvensis. The sequence continues at coordinate 78,528 of CAJHQP010000141.1, forward strand.
AATACATACAATCCGTACAGTTTACAATACATTTTTTTGTCAAGATATATGTTTTTGTGGTGGTGTATTGTTCGTGTAACTGATAGTTATTTGTTATTTGAAATATTACCCAATCAACCGACAGTACGTAGACCTTTGAAACTTTGTTTTGAATCATTCTTACTTCAATATAAACGTTCTAGTTTATGTTTGAGTGAATTAGGAAAATGTATATAGTAAAAAATTAAGAAAGAGGATGTGAAATTTTGTGAGGAGGAATGTTATTTACCGGTACAAGAAATGAAGGTGAGGAAGAGACGGTGGGAGGAGATGAAGAATGAAGACATAGGGAGAGGAGAAGACAGTGGCAGTAATGAAACAATCAGTGGAGGAGTAGGTGTATTTGAAAGCTACATAGCAGGGGATGTTATTGTTGATACAAGAGGTGGAGGAAAAAAGAGACAATAAGAAGAGGTAAGGAGATGAATGATGGTGATAGAGGTGAATTGGATCTCAGTAAATTTCTGGCGAGAATCGATCGGATCTTGGTGAAGTTCTTGCAGCTTTCGGTGCTAAGGAGAAGGATCAAGGAGACGTGCAAGTTCGATCACCTGCAGACAATGAAAATCATCTCAGTTCAACCAAAACATTACCAAATCGATTGATTCGGTTTCTTCACTCTTACTGTTTGATTCAGTTTTGTTAAAAATCAGAATCTTCATCACGCCTATTATATTCCTTCTTTCTATCCAAGTCACACATGTCCAATAAAATGGGCGTGAAATCAATGCGTTATACAGAGGGTCCTTTGGCTCACTGCATAATAATATGTATTATATTCTAACACATAAGCACTATTGTTAGATAGTGATATATATATTGTTTCATACACTTCAATTTCCCTTTTTGTTCTCGTTTATTTTCTGAAACAATAGTTCTTGGTCTTTGGTCACAGCGGTTGCCATAATGAGTGACGGTTTTGTGTGTGTTTTTGGCGTCTTGAAGTGTTGGTGTCAAATATAACACTAGATCAATAGATACTTTTTAGATTATTTTTGGCTTCATTTTTAGGTACAATTTCTATCTTATCTGGTGTGATTTGTTTAGTTGATTTTGACTAACCCATAATCGATTCCAGATTGGTGTCTTTGATGGTTGTTGAATTCTCTACCATAACCTTTTCTCATCCGTCATTACCTTAAATTGAGGACAATATGAATTCAAATTCATCATAATATTTAATATTTGTTTTAGAACTTTCATCCTAATATTTAATCATATAATTTATTTTGTATTAAAGTCTGTAAAAACTGTTTTTTTACTTTTTGAAATATTGCATCATAACTTTAGTTGTACTCTCCTGAGAGTGATTTTGTTCATGACCATAAATTGGAGCAACGACTTGTGGTAATAGGTGATAAATGGTATTTTACCAATTTCTAATTTTGTTTTTGAGTCCTTTATCGAATTATAGTATGTTTTCTAAAGTAATTTAGTCTTTTTGAGTCTTTGAAGGTTTTAGGTCGATTTGGAGCATAAGGGAATATGGCGCAAATGAGAAAAAATGAAGAACTTTTCAGATGTATCATTAATTTAGCAATGGATGGATGACTTCACATAGTGCGACTGAGCTAAAATTTGAACAGAAGATATAAATTAAGTTATCTTTTCAATACTAATGGTTTGAGGTCATTCCAACGTATAGATTGAATGTTATGCACATTTTACTGAAACATGATATGGCTGCCGGTTCAATAAGAATCATTTGAGGTCATTCCAATGTATAGATTGAATGTTATGCATATTTTACTGAAAGTTGATATGGCTGCCGGTTAAATACGAGAAAAAGATAGTTTCGGTTTCTTATTTTTGTTTTGGTATAACCTTAATTCGATTTTGGCAAAAATTAGACCTGTATACTATTTCAGTCATTATTTAGGCTACACTTTCTTTTTCATCACACATGTTGGTTTTGGAGACAAATATGTACCTTTGAGGAATATTTCTTAGCCATATTTTCTATATTTCTAAATTCGTTATGCAGTATTCATCATCTCTCTATGTTTCTATTCCATGTCTGAGTAGTTCATTAGTTGTGTTTATGTATTCAAGCGAATTCATGGATTGATAGTTGTTCTTTGTTAGAATATGGAATAATATATTGATTTCTTTTTCTAGGTTGATATTAAAGCTTGAAGTTGATTGTACACCATATTCATGATATCTAGGTTTTTAATTCACCAATAATAACCGTTTAAATTTACAATGGAAGGTAATATTAAGAAATTTAGTGAATCTATCAAAATTGATCTTCTTGCATGTTTATTATCTGAAATTCAATGGAAGTTAGTCTTAGGATTTCTGAAATTTCTCAGGACCTGACCTTTTAAATTATTTTATTTACATCGTGTTATATTTTGCTATTTAATTTGCTTAGCTTTAGGAAACAAGCAATCTCTTTTCGTCTTATCTCTACTCTTGTCTGAAAGAATCATAGCGTAATTTTGGTCTCTGTGGATTCAATCCAAAACTACAACTGAGCACTCCTATGCATTTGCATTCTGTATTTAGTGGTTAAAATCTGATCACAACAATAGGTGATGAAGTAGTGGTCGTATGGATGTTGATGGTAAAAGGACCCTTACTAATGGTATCTGGAAGCAATGTTTAATTTGTTAATTATGGTGGAAATGAGGCATTGTTATGTGATCTCCAACAAGTTCATGGTGGATCAGTTGAGGTGAATTGTGTCTCTGGAATTCATGAAGATGATAGAAACAGAAAAGACAACAATATGCTTAGTTCCTATAACACTGGTCCATTTTAAAATAAATGAAACAAAATAAAAACTAAAAAATCAGAAAATTTACGGAACAAAACGAACCAGACTAACATTTTAATAAATTGAAGGTTTAAGCAATCTTCACCAACGGCAACAAACTACCGATGCGGGAGGAACTTCATCAAGATAAAAATCCTGAAAAAGTGAAGATGCAAATGGATACCTAAAATGTCAATCCCTTGAAAATTGCGGAAATGAAAATTTTGAACCTGTAAAACTTGAGTTATGCTGAATCAAAACAAAATTTTAAGTTTTTTTTTATGCAGAAATGTAAACAAATCAATAAGAAAATCAATATTATGCAATAAAAATGGGCGTTAATCTATTATTTTTAACGAATATACACAACATGCAATATACGATGATTAGGATTCATAGATTACGACTTTTAAAATCTAAACAAGATTGTATGATTTTTCAATGTCGTGGCTCCAATCACTATTTCTAGAAAACCAAAAGATTCAAACGCTCATTCATAATTAATTGTAAGATGTTCCGATTAGAATGGCTGGCCGTCACCGGAATTTCACCACTCAAATCTATCTTCTGGAATCCTTTGCAAACCTTCTCACAATCTCCTTTGGTTTTCAGAAGAAAATTTTCATCCTCTCTTCCAATGCTAAGCTTTTAAAAGACTTCCGTTTCAGACTGTGGCCCTCTCCTCCGCTCTTGAACTGCCTCGTTAACCTGTCTCCCCAAGTTTCACTTGCCTTGGCTCTTCAAAACCTGATGACTTTTCCTCCTTCAATGGTCGCGAGTAACCCACTTCCAGATCCACACGACCCCAAAATCCACTCCGCATTTTGCAGATCGTGACTACGGGCTCACTACTCTGTCTCTCATATCTGGCGTTTTATTCTCATAAGAATATTTCAGCTTAGCGATGTAGAAGAAGATACCCCTCTGTATTCCTTGGGTGGTTTTCGGCTAAAAGAGTGTCTTTTTCGTATATCATATCATCCATATCAAGATACCATCTCTAGACCCAAAGAAACCTCTCCCTTTACAGGAAGAATGCTACCAAAATCTCATATTAAAAAAATGCCCCTAGATGGTTACTTACTAGTTGTCTTCTTAGCCACCAAGACATATTCCACGAGTTAGACCATGTTCTCGCCACAACACAAAATACTTCCTTCACAAAATATCATGGACATAAAAGTTTGCCACACAAATAAGTTGAGAATCACATCCTTCTCAAGAGACTCCAATCCTATCGATCATATGATTGCGTTCAACATAGCTATTTGAGTACACACTTTACCAATACAGAGAAAAATGCCATATATTGTCAATTGTTCATGGAAATTCTGAAAGGAACGGCTTTTATATGGTTCTCCAGACTCTTTGAAGACTCCGTAGACTATTTTCGTGACCTATCAACCGAGTTCATCAAGCACAAATCCATGTTCATTCGACAGGGAGCCTCAGCAACTAATCTATGTAAGATGTCGCAAGGAGCAAGGGAAAGACTCATGGAAAAATTTAAATGGCTGGTCTCCAGATGTCACTTTACTAGAAGCTCTGTGTAACACACTTTGGATATACACCTCCTTTCGAGCTGACCTGTATGTCAATAAAACAATGACGCTGGAGGACACCCTCCATTGTACCAATTGCTTCATCACCATGGGAAAATACAAACAAGCTTTCATGGTAAAGCATAACATGATGAAGATGCTGGCCGCACAAGCGGCAGATACCTATCAAGAACTTTGGCAACATTCTTCCCACGACAAGCATGACAACAAAAAAAAAGACTGTATACTCAACATTCTTCCTTCAAAATTCACACCACTCAGACCCAAACGAGGTTCATGATACCAACACCTTGAAATAGAGAAACTCTTGCTGGAATAGAGAAACTAAAAGTTGAATGATGAGACTAAAAAGTAAAAACAAATTCGTTTTTATTACTTGAGTGGCCATAAATAGCCGATTATGTACAAAAGCAACTGCCTATTACAAAATACAATCCGGAGGACTTTCAGCAAACATAGAAATATTCAAAAGAGCAACTAAAACATTCCCACTCCTACATTTCGGAGCTTATTCCATCTTTTATGACTAAGCACAAAGTCTAACAAGACCAACAAAATATTTAAAAACATATTTAGTATACAAATCAGTCCAGAGGAACGGGGCTAAAGAGTAAGGACATGACACGATCAATGACTTTGGATTTCTCTGGACAGCCATGGCCATCTCCATATTGATACACGCATTGCGACATGCGTGCCAAATTCATTACTGTTTCTGCAAAATCTTGAGGGATCAGGGAAGAGTGATTTTCTATTTTCTCATAATTCATTTCATCCCACATGTCGTTGATCATCTTCTGCACGTGCATGCGTGCTTTCTCTTCCGAAACTCCGGTCTCGTTCATGTAACATTGGATCGATTTGAGGACATCTCCTCTCGCCATTTCATCCTATATATATATATATATTCATAAAATATAAGACAACCACATATAAGTAATTTCACAAGTACGTACATGCATATCTATAGAGTTCAATTTTCTAATAAATGTCCAAATGCAATTCCTAGAATACATGTGGTGGCAAATTTTAATCATAGACTTCCTAGTTTTTAACTTTTAAGGTAGTTTTTACAAAGCGTTAAATTTTCTATTGTATCTAGAAGTAAACCGATGGCTATAACAAAAATGTGGTTTGGTGTAAATGGGAAGAGCGGTTATAAATAGTTACAAGCTGGGACCAATAATTATACAAGTTGAGCTAAAATTATATAAACTTGGAAGAAATTAATTTACCGGTGAGGTTACAAGGTCATTGGCTAGACGGAACACAGAGGCAGAGCACCGGGCGACGTTTTGTTGGTGTTCGGACAAAGTCTCCAAGACTTGAATAGAGAGTTGGTTGGAGAATACGCAGTAGAAGTGAACAAATATTGTTGGGGCCGAGATTGAAATCCAAGCATTTTGCATGTATTCTTCCAAATTTGGTTTGTACCCTTCTTTATACCACATTGCTTCCACTAAATATGCCTTGCATACATCTGCCCACTAAAATATAATATAGTTAAAATAGGAAAATTATTTTACAGTATTTACAAAATTTTCCAGGATCTCTTTGTTACACAGAACAAATCGAAAAACATTTGATAAAATAATATAGCATATTAATCACGTTTTACAAATCGAAAACATATGATAATATAATATAACATCTTCCTAAATTGTCTTCTTAAAGTGATAAATTGTTTTAACAAAATATCAAAAAACAAAGATAACTGATATATACTTACAGATTTTTTGAGGAAAGGAATCACGTTGATATCTTTGTTTCTAAGGATATCACATCCAATGCTATTTACTTCATTGTAAACAACAAGAAAACACAACCTCATGTACTCGGGAAGGTCATCAAGGCGATTTACATCCCAACTGCAACATATTTATACAGAGAAAATTTAATCAGTATTTTATCGTAATTTATAAATTAACCAAAATAATTGATGTAGAAATAGAAGTGTGTGAGTCTTTACTTTTCAAAGGCGGCAGTGAAGAGTTGAAGTTCTTCAAGAGTGCCATAGATATCATAGATGTCATCGATAGTTGTAAGAAGTGCATTTACTTTGGTCATTACTCGTCTAACATTCCCAAATTGAGGCTCTTGGATTTGTCCAGTAGTCCAAAAATAATTCTCCACAATTCTATCTCTTGAAAAGTGAAGTTGCTTAGCTAAACCTGTCTCCTTCCACCAGCTTCACACCACATATGTAGCAAGAGAAATATAAAAGAGTATACTAAGTTATTTGAGTTTATAAGGGCTGGAATACCAAGTTAAAGTTTATGAGTTTTTCATCTTAAAACTCATAGATAATTGTTCGGCTTATTTTTTAATTTTATTTGAACATATGTAACATATGTAAATTGGTATATGATTAGTAGTTAGTATATACCTGGAAACGTATTTGAGTTCTTCCTGATAAACAGCTTGTAAGATATTGAAATCGAGCTTGGCGAATTCAAGTAACATAGGGTTCTTGTTAGGTCTCTTTCCATACATATCTATGTACCATCTCGTGGATAGCCTTCCCATCCGCCAATGGCATGGCATATCTAACGCTTGGACCACCATCTCCACATCACAGGTTGCAAAATCTTTATTACCATGAGTGTCAACAAAGTTTCTAAGCTGTTGTGTAGCAAAATCTCTAATGATTTTTCCAAGTTTAGTGTCCGATTTTGTTGAAAGATATGACGCATCGTACAGAGATAAGAGGCCATTTATATCATCGCTGCCAAACTTTTCACAGTTCTCCATGAAAACATCAAATACATCTGTAATAAACAATTTCATTAGCTTACTAAATATATTGATATTGTTGAAAGGATATATCGGTTAAAGAAACAAAGATTAAAATGTACACATATTTATATCTTTTATCCTCTGATTTGTATGGAAAACATCGTTTAGCATCTAACTAAAACAGTTTGATAAAAATATACTCCCTCTGTTTCAATATGTTTTATGTTTTAGAATTTTCACACTTATTAAGAAATCATATATTCCTTCTGCTTCATATTAAGTGTCACTTTAATTTTACGCACACGGATTAAGAAAATAATTAATTTTGCATATTTTCTATAGAAAAACCTAATTACCTATACACTTAACCATATTTCAACCAATATAAAAATAAATTATAATAAAAAATTAATAAATTTTGCATCGAAAGTCGAAAAAGACATTTATTTTGTCTCAAAAAAGTTATCTACAACGAAACTTAATATGAAACGAAGGGAGTAAAATTTTAGCTACTAATACATTATATTTTACAATATCTATTCTCCATAACTTTTAATCAAGAGAATTTTAATAAATACAATTATACTTTTTGAAATTAACAATTTATCATTTATTAATGCATTGAAAATGTTAAAAATGTATAAATTTGAAATGAAATGAAATTTATAAACTATAGATCTTTTGGAACGGAGGAAGTGTATTAGAGACTACAAATAGTAAGAAAAATTAAACAAAAGAAATTTTAAATAAAAACATTGTTGTTAAAAAGGTAAGAAGTAGGAAATTTATCAAAGAGAAAGTGTATAAGTGATGACTTACCTTCTGGAACACTGAAACCATGTTGTCTGAGCAGTCGGAATTGGAGTGCAGTAGCATGTAGATCGTATTCCATGAAGTTTTTTCCATCTTTGTGATAAGTAGATGTCAAAATATTGTCGATTTCCCGTTCAAAATGGTAAGAAACACCCAGTTTTTGCAGATCGTCAATGAGCTCCAATAGCTCGAAATGAGTGGTCCTCTCGTCATCGAGCATCTTCCTCACATTTTCTTTCAACAAATCTCTCTCCCGCACACTTTTACCTTCCTGAAACCAGTGGACATTCAAATTATACGAAGTCGTTCTATATTTATATTGTATATATATATAGGGAATATACTAACGTACCGTATATTTATTCTCGACCGAGAGGAGGTGTTGATGGTCCCAAAGAGAAGGCTGATAGTTTGCGGAACGACGAAGCACTGCTGGAGACTCATCGCCCACTGTGGTTTCGGCTACTATGGTGCATGTGAAAGACCGAGGACGTTGAATGCTCTTCACAAGGGTATTCCTGTAAATAAGAGGTGAACCCATCTGCAGTAGACTAGCCATTGAAGAGAAGTAGTATTATTGTAGGTAGTAGGTACTTGGTAGTAGATACCTATCGGCATGTATATATATAGTTAAACATATAGATGTTAAACATCGTGTCTACGCATTTGTTTCTTTTTTTTTTTGTCCACGCATTTGCCCTGCGTCTTTTAATACTTTTATAATTTATGTAATGGCTTACTGTGGTTTGGTTCCCATTTGATTAATTATGAATTGTCTTTATATAATACTAGGTTTTAACATCGTGTCTGATAGTACTTTTATATATTGGCTTATGATGGTTTGATTTAAGGTTGGACGCAAATCGAATAGTTAATATTAAACATATAGATGTTAAACATCATGCCCACGCATTTGCCCTGAATTACACGTCTTTCTTTTAATACTTTTATAATTTATGTACTGGCTTAATGTGGTTTTCTTCCCGTTTGATTAATTATGAATTGCCATTATGGCTTTGATTGGTAACATGATGTATACTTGATTTAGTTTGAGTTAGGGGTAATTACCTATCAGTTATATTATTACATTTTATAAAGTACAAAAATTACCTATCAGTTATATTATTAGTAATTACAATTCTGTAAAATAGTTATTACAACTTATTTTAATCAAATTCTTATCTTTTATATATACTAAAATAAAATATACTTTATCATTAATATTTATTTAAATTTATTTAATGTTTATTTGTTTTCAATAAATATTTTATTATTTATAAATTTATAGTTTAATTATTTTATTAAAATCTGTACTATAACTTATACTTCAAAAAAGTTACCAGTCAACAGTTTATTAAATTGGTAACTCTTATTTTTACTTTAAACTTACCACACAAATACACAATTTTTACCACATTAGTTTTACTGTAAGTTACATCGAATTCTAATATATATTGCAACTTAGCCTTAATAGTTAATACTACATGTCACCAATCGGAGCTTATATTAGGTTTTAACCTTTCGTCTTTGATATCTCTCCATTTTGATGAGTTTTAGATTCATATTTTAGTTTATTATTATCATTTTAGGTTGCATTTAGATCTTTATATTGCATTTGCATGCATAATTGCATTTGACAGGGTTTGGATTGCACAATTGGAAGTTTAAGGCGAAAATCAAGGGTTAAATTGCATTATATGAAAGTTTTGGGGTCAAATGGTAATTAGCCGAAAATGGAAGGACCTGTAATGCAAAATGAGCAAAGTCCACCATGGCAGATCCACGAAGCTTTCTTCTTCGACGGTGACGTGACGACGAAGCTCGAGCCAGCGGTTCCAGACGGCGGAGGAGCACGGGCTCGACCCAGACACGATGGAGGAGCTTGGCACGCCGAGAGACTTGAACGAGAGATCCCGTGGAGGAGATGGAGACATGAAGCCACGGATGAAGCTTGAGGGCGTGAGGCTTCGCGGCGGTGATGGTTGTTTCAGGCACGGTTCAGATCAAACCACAAAGACGAAGCACGAGATGAAGCTTGGTGGCGTGAAGCGTCGTAGCGGCTCGACGTAGCGGCTCGACGTAGCGGCCTTGCTTGGCCGCTGGCTTTGAAACTCGATCCCCTGCTCCATATCTGGATGGTGTAGCTGGATGCAGTGGCCGCTACAAGGCACAAAAGTCACTATTGACCGGTTTATTCCGGTTAAACTTTGGTTTATGGGATCGAACCAGCTCGAGTTTTGCCTTCTTACATATAGTTTTAGACCCCCAAAACCCTAAGATATCTCATTTTCTCTCAAAAGAACTTATTTTGGATTGTAAAAGCTTGAATCTTTGTTGATTTCTAAGGAAGTACTTCATATTATCTTGTTTCTCTTACATGATTAACCTTGAATCTCACATAGATTTAAGGTTTATCATGGAGTTTATTGAGTAAACATTCTTAGATTCATGGGTTAAGTAGATTAGGGTGATTAGGTGAATGTTTAGGATGATTCTTGCTTGATTAACTTTGTTCTATGGCTTATTAGGTGATTTTAATGCTAGGTTAAGGTTGGAAAATCTAATCTAGATCATAAGTAGTTTCACGCCCGGAAGGTGTTCGATGAAATGCTTGAACAACCTAGTATTGTCCTATACATGCTTGGCCAACGGGAGTTGTTGTCAAGATGTTTAGTGGTTAGTAGACTTGTGTTTTATGCATGCTTGATTGGGTAAGGCCAACGGGAGTTGATGTCTAATTCATGATTAGCATATGGGCTATTGTCACGGGAGTGGATTAGTCTATTTGAACGAGATTTAGACCTATAGACTTGTTGATTGTTTTGTTTGAGCATCCTAGATTGAATCTTGATCACCCGATATCGATGATCTTGCCCATGGATCTATCCTTAGCTATTGATTTAAAGTTTGATTCTTGCACTTGTTTCTTGTTTAAATTTGAGATCACTTTGTTCATAATTCTAGGAGTTTAGTTTGTTACAAATCATCAATCTTCACTTGTTTGCTTAGATTAGGAAATTTTGTGTATTCTTAGTGTTATAGATCACTAGTTCTCTGTGGATTCGATCCTAAAGTGCTGCATCGATATACCATTCGATTGTGGTAGCTTGCACTTAGGTTAATTGGCCTGTGGTAAAACGCAGAACATCAATTTGGCGCCGTTGCCGGGGAACTAAGTAGATTTATCATTAGGATTTCAAATTTTCTTGAGACTAAGCTTTATTTTCTTATGTTTTGTTTTGATTTGTTTTGTATAGTTACTAACCTTTTAGTCTAGTTTTTGTTTTTCTTGTAGTAATGGCTTCAAGCTACTTTGAGAAGCCACAAGAAGAGGAAGACACATTTGAGGATGACATTGAAGATCAGCCGTATGTGAAGCCACCACCATTTGATATACGCATACTCACACCAGACCAAAGAGTGGAGTTACATCGGCTTAGGAGCATGAAAGAGTATTGGGGCAAGCCAATGAGACACATAGCACAAATGGTTCGGGTACACCTCATTAGAGATAGAGCAGAGTTTGAAGGAAGGGATGTTACTCAAGATGAGTATGATGCTGCTTGTGCCCTTAATGAGGTAATGTATTGGGTTCCACCACTCCAGCTGGAAGCTACAAAAATTTCCACTTTAAAACTTCAACTTGAGGAAATTTGCTTGCCTTGTGGTGAGAACATTGCTCATGGTCTTGATTCTCTGGTGCTTTTAAATGAATGTCTTGATCTGATATGTGAAACCAGAAAATTAGATGACTTGAGAGTAGAAAAGATTGTTAGAGATTATTTTGAAGTTTGTTTTGACAAGAACTATCTTTGTGCTTCAATTGATCTCGAAACTGACTTTTTGATGCTTGATGAATCTAGACCTCTTCTTGAATTAGCTGATTTAGGGGATGAACTTGATGTGGATAAGCTCTTGCTTGAGATAGAAAACCCCCTTATCAAAAATAGTCATGAGAATGAGAACATTGTGTTTTATTTGATTGATGGAGATAATGTTGACTACTTTGTTAAAACTTCGTTTGAACCAGTAGTTGATTTTGTGTTTCCACCAAGTTCATTCGATTCTCATGATCATCTGAACCTCAAGGAGCATGTGTTAATCCATGCTACATCTTTAGTGATGCTCCTTGATGAAAAATCTGTCTATTTCCTATGGACAGTAGTGTGCTTCTTTGCATGCTTTGTTCCTTGTGTTTGCAGGAGAAGGACCAAAGGTGCATTGGCTCAACCTTTTGATTCATATGACTAGCAAGCACACAAAGTCAAGCTAGAGACTTAAAACAAGCGCGCTTGGGAGGCATTCCCATGTCTATCCTCTGTATATATTTCTATTTCTATTTTATTTTGTTCTAATGTGTTTGAATAAGTTTAGGGACAAGTTTGGGGGAGTTCTAAATCTTTTCAAGAGGGCATATCAAATGGCCAAGGTCACAGCAAGCTCTCTCCCTCCTCATTCCCCTCCTTTCATCAAAGCTAACTCCAAGTTAGTGCATTCTACCCTTGTCAATTTTTAGTTCATCATGTTTTATTTTTCCTTTCACCTCTCTTTCAAATTTATTTTCACACAAGAGACTGTGTGAAGTAAGTTTGGGGGAGAGTCTACTATCTCATATTGTGTTTTGTTTTGTTTACTTGTCATGCATCTCATGCATTGCATTGTATATACTTATTTGCATAGAAAAAGCCTAAAAATTTGAAAATTTTCGAAAACAATAAAAACAAGCATCTAGTTGCATCATTTGCATCTTTAGGATTGAGTCTAGAAGCATTTAGGTTGCATTGCATATGCATAGGGAGTCTTAATGAACTTTGATTGGTAAGTAACAACTTAAGAGTTTGATTGAATGTCCATCTTTGGAGTTGTTTATTGCATTTATATGAACATGAAGTTAAGGAAGAACCATGCTTGGATCTCATTGCTTGAAAGTTGAACTCATTTGTAGATGCATGTCTTCCTTGTAGCTCAACTCTATGAACTTGAACTTAAATGAACATCTAATTACTCTCTCTTGAAGCTTGAATTGCTCACTCTTGGTAACAACAGAACATTCAAGTTTGCCTATCCACTTTTAGACCTTCTTACAAGCTTGAATGGCCATTTGCATCACTAAATGGTACCTCACCTTGAACCCTAACCCTTTTTCTTTGCCCCTTGATTGTTTGATGAGTGAGGCCTCTTGTTGATGATGTATTCTAGTGCAAAATTTTGAATGACAGAGGAACGACAAGTAGTAGCCTCCGTATGCCAATTACCTATATTGGTTAGGATGGGGGGTTTAATGGGATTGTTTTGGAGTGAGATTAAGTGATGAGAGGAAAGAAAAGAAGAGAGTGAAAGCAATGAAAGAGTGAAAAGAAACCCAATAAAAAAAAAGGGTAAAATAAAAGAGAAACTTAGGAAGCATGAGATAAAAAATGACATCCTCTAGAAAAAAAAATAAAAGAATTGAAAGGATGAAAAGAAAAGAGAGCTTCCTAAGTAGTAAAATGGTGAAAAGAGTGAATTTGGGGGTGAGAGAAGTGTTTTGGGTTTGATATTTTTGGTTTGGGATTGTAGATACATAACTTGGGAAGGGTAGAACATGGAAGTGAATACTTGTATGCATGAATTGTTCTTCTTCTTCTTACTTTTGCAATAGCTTATGCATCCCTTTTTCATGAGTAAAAAACCCTAAGGAAATTGAGCAAACTCCACTTTAAATGTCATCTTAGCCTCTTTAGCACCTAGCCCTTTGGTTTGTGATTTAAGTTGATCGAGAGAGTTCACTAAACACTTAATGAATGTTAAAGAGTTGAGTTACATTGGTTTCTTGCTATTACATTGAAAGTTTAGCTCTAAAGCATTGCATGAATGATGAGTATGGCTAACTCTTTTAAAGAAGAAATCATTGGTGCACTTTAAAACTACTTTGATGGATATTGAGTTGAATGCTTTTGTTGTTACTCTAAGGTTTAAGTTCTCATTTTAAAGCATTCCATCATCTTGTTCTTGAAAGTATACTTGTGGACAAGTAAAGAGCAAGTTTGGGGGAGTTGATATCTCTCCATTTTGATGATTTTTAGATTCATATTTTAGTTTATTATTATCATTTTAGGTTGCATTTAGATCTTTATATTGCATTTGCATGCATAATTGCATTTGACAGGGTTTGGATTGCACAATTGGAAGTTTAAGGCGAAAATCAAGGGTTAAATTGCATTATATGAAAGTTTTGGGGTCAAATGGTAATTAGCCGAAAATGGAAGGACCTGTAATGCAAAATGAGCAAAGTCCACCATGGCAGATCCACGAAGCTTTCTTCTTCGACGGTGACGTGACGACGAAGCTCGAGCCAGCGGTTCCAGACGGCGGAGGAGCACGGGCTCGACCCAGACACGATGGAGGAGCTTGGCACGCCGAGAGACTTGAACGAGAGATCCCGTGGAGGAGATGGAGACATGAAGCCACGGATGAAGCTTGAGGGCGTGAGGCTTCGCGGCGGTGATGGTTGTTTCAGGCACGGTTCAGATCAAACCACAAAGACGAAGCACGAGATGAAGCTTGGTGGCGTGAAGCGTCGTAGCGGCTCGACGTAGCGGCTCGACGTAGCGGCCTTGCTTGGCCGCTGGCTTTGAAACTCGATCCCCTGCTCCATATCTGGATGGTGTAGCTGGATGCAGTGGCCGCTACAAGGCACAAAAGTCACTATTGACCGGTTTATTCCGGTTAAACTTTGGTTTATGGGATCGAACCAGCTCGAGTTTTGCCTTCTTACATATAGTTTTAGACCCCCAAAACCCTAAGATATCTCATTTTCTCTCAAAAGAACTTATTTTGGATTGTAAAAGCTTGAATCTTTGTTGATTTCTAAGGAAGTACTTCATATTATCTTGTTTCTCTTACATGATTAACCTTGAATCTCACATAGATTTAAGGTTTATCATGGAGTTTATTGAGTAAACATTCTTAGATTCATGGGTTAAGTAGATTAGGGTGATTAGGTGAATGTTTAGGATGATTCTTGCTTGATTAACTTTGTTCTATGGCTTATTAGGTGATTTTAATGCTAGGTTAAGGTTGGAAAATCTAATCTAGATCATAAGTAGTTTCACGCCCGGAAGGTGTTCGATGAAATGCTTGAACAACCTAGTATTGTCCTATACATGCTTGGCCAACGGGAGTTGTTGTCAAGATGTTTAGTGGTTAGTAGACTTGTGTTTTATGCATGCTTGATTGGGTAAGGCCAACGGGAGTTGATGTCTAATTCATGATTAGCATATGGGCTATTGTCACGGGAGTGGATTAGTCTATTTGAACGAGATTTAGACCTATAGACTTGTTGATTGTTTTGTTTGAGCATCCTAGATTGAATCTTGATCACCCGATATCGATGATCTTGCCCATGGATCTATCCTTAGCTATTGATTTAAAGTTTGATTCTTGCACTTGTTTCTTGTTTAAATTTGAGATCACTTTGTTCATAATTCTAGGAGTTTAGTTTGTTACAAATCATCAATCTTCACTTGTTTGCTTAGATTAGGAAATTTTGTGTATTCTTAGTGTTATAGATCACTAGTTCTCTGTGGATTCGATCCTAAAGTGCTGCATCGATATACCATTCGATTGTGGTAGCGTGCACTTAGGTTAATTGGCCTGTGGTAAAACGCAGAACATCAGTCTTATACTATTTTACTAGGTAATAAGTTGCGTCTTACGCGGAATGAAATATTTAATAGACATAAGCTGAAAATGTATAAGTTATAATCATTTTGTTATAAGATATGTAACGTACATTTACGGGAGGTAACAAAATTTAGGATGATTATTTCAATTTGAGTTTAATATTTATATCTATGTCTACATTTGATAAATAAGTAACTAACTGTATATCATATATATATACATATATATATCTATGTATATATATATACATATATATATATATATATATATCTATATATATATATACACACATATATATATCTATATATATATATCTACATATATATATATATATCTATATCTATATATATCTATATATATATATATATATGTATTTAGATTATAAACATAAATTATAAATTCATGGTCGTTATACACGTAGTTTGTTAAATATATAGTTATAGTGGTGTAGGCTGTTTTTGTATATATAATATGTATACGAATCTATTTTGTATTTTATGTGTAATTATTACTACTAAGTTAAAATGTGATACTTATATATGTAAAATTTATTGATCTGCCTCAAGCCAAGAAAGGTTTAAATTGGTTCACTAAATCTTTTTCCAAACTTGCGTGAATCTTGTCACCATATTTAAGAATGAGTCAACAAATTAATGTTGGATCTTGTGGCATATAGAACTAAAGTTAGAAAATATTCATGTTAGACCATGTCATGTATCATTGTATTCATTTGTTTATATGCTTAGAGTGACGTACACTACAAGAAAGGAGGGTAACTCCCGACGGAAATTTCGACGGAGAGCGCGGCCGTCGGAATATACCGACGACTTTCCGACGGCAACCCGACGAAAATGGTAATTTTGTTTTCGTAGGAATTTTGTCAGAAAAACCCGACGAAATTCCGACAACATCTCATCCGTCGGAAATTACCGACAGATATCCGACGAATTTTTGACGACTTTT
This sequence comes from Moricandia arvensis, assembly GCA_905132765.1. NCBI lineage: Eukaryota > Viridiplantae > Streptophyta > Magnoliopsida > Brassicales > Brassicaceae > Moricandia > Moricandia arvensis. Next base: position 95,067 of record CAJHQP010000141.1, read on the forward strand.
GTTACCGTTTGACATCGTCGGGACTCCGTCGGAAATTCTGTCAATAATTCCCGACGGAACATGGATCCGTCAGGAATCCGTCAGAAATTCCCGACGGAAACGAGTGTTCGTCGGGAATCCGTCAGAAATATCGATGATTGTTGTTACCGTTGGAAGTAGTCGCTAATCGGTCAGATATCCGTCAGACATTTCCGACGGATTTCCGACGGTTTCAGCAATGTCCGTCGGAAATCCGTCGGAATTCCGTCAGAGTGTCGGCATCTTTCTTCTATAAATACATGCTCTCCTCATTTCCCCTCATTCACTCTTCACTTCTCTCTTCTTTCTCTCTTTGGAAACAACATTTTCGAAAAAAATCATGTCTTCATATAATTTTCGTGCGTGGATGGATAATTATCATATGGATCCAAACACCAATTTACTTACGGAAGAATACGCGAGAGGCATTGGAGAATTCATGACGGTAGTTCAACGCCAACCGGAAGCAAATACTGGTATGTTAAGATGTCCCTGCTCTTCATGTAAAAATAGTAGGGTTTTAAAGGAATGGGATGTTTGGAAACATTTATATAAGAAAGGGTTTGATAGGAGTTACAAGGTTTGGTATCTTCATGGAGAAACTAGTTATGAATATGGTAGTACTAGCGAAACTCAGATTGTGGATAGGTTAGAAGAACTCGGAAATAGGTTTGAAGAACGAAGAGAAGATGTAGATTATGGTTATGGTATGGAGCAGATGGTTAACGATCACTACAGAGGGGAAGAAGAACCCAATGCAGAATCTATGCGATTTTTTGAAAGGTTGGATGCAGGAAAACAACCTTTGTACACAGGATGTAGAGATGGTCATTCAGCTTTATCATCTGCAACTAGATTGATGGGTATTAAGACAGATTATAATCTAGCTGAAGAATGTATGGATGCGATTGCTGATTTTGTTAAAGGTGTTCTACCTGAGGGAAATCTTGCACCGGGATCATATTATGAGGTGCAGAAACTTGTTGCGGGTCTTGGCTTGCCGTATCAGATGATAGACGTATGCAGAGACAACTGCATGATATACTGGAGAATGGATGAGAAACGGGATAAATGCAAATTTTGCGGGAAAACTCGTTATCAGGATACAAGTGGAAGAGTTCTGGTGCCTTACAAAAAGATGTGGTATTTGCCTTTGACGAAAAGATTGAAGAGGCTTTACCAGTCTGAACGCACAGCCCAACCAATGAGATGGCATGCAGAGCACTCTAGAGATGGTCAGATAAGACATCCTTCAGATGCAAAAGCTTGGAAACATTTTCAATCAACATATCCGGAATTTGCGCATGAGAGCAGAAATGTCTATCTACGTAGATCACTAAGAAGGTTATTCACCTTAGCATCAATGAGCACCATTTCAATAAATACCACCGGCTGAGTATTGCTTTCATAGTCGGATTACCTTCATCCTGATTTCCACATCGATTTGAAAGGTTTGAGCTCAAAAGTTGGGTTAATGACGCCATTGAAACAAAAAAAAAACGAGGAGAGATTTGAAGTCTATTCGCGTATGTGTTCTCTATTGATCATAGACAAATATTTTAAATACTACTCTTGTTTCCAGTATTGATAGTTCTATGTAATAACTATTCAGTATATTACATTAATATAACTTTCCAATATCACAAACTAATTGAGAATATGTTAATAAAACTAATTACTAAAACTTTATAAGCAAGGTTTAAAATTCTTTAGTCTAAAGTAAAAGTTCTTAGGCAGGCTTTGTATTATCTTAATCAACCGATTACATTTAATATTTTTATACTCATTTTTTTGTTTGAATATGATTTGGTAACTTATATAAACTTCCTACTCAAACTAAAAATCATCTGATTAATTAAGTAAATATTTGTTTAATATTTATTAACATACATTTCAAAAGGACAATTCTAATATATGTCAAATTAGTTTAGACTAAATCAATTTCGTATTTTGGATTAGACCAAATCATTTTGACTTCGTTATATGGTTTGGATTATATAGTTATATAGTTACTGGATCAAAATTCACCCGTCGAACGATGACATGCACCCATCGGATTTTTCTATTATTTTTGTAATACCTTAAAATGATTTTCCGATATGATTAAGAAAACATAGTAAACATCCAAACACTCATTGGCCTATTATTATGAACTTATTAATATGTAAGTTTTATAAATTATAAATAAAAAGTAAAGTATATCCAAACAACCATGCATGCATATGTCAACATGACTATCATCGTTAACATGAATCCAACACTTGAAGGTTCGTTTTGCATTATGCCCACAACCATAAAAACATACGTTTAATTCATTTCTGTTTATATATGCTTGCTCATCTGGATACATATACATGCATTTAATTCAGGTCTCTTCGCAACCTGATTTTTTAATATCGATTCAGTCGGATCGCAGAACCCGTCGCAAGATCTCCGTAACAGTTTAGATTTCACTATAACTGCTTGACGATTTCTTGTCCATCATCGTTCGCTTGGTCTTACTTAAGTATGCAATTCTGACTGAAGCGTTGAGAGAGCTCTGGAAACCTTTCTTAATATAACCATGGCTACAGTCATATACCAAAACTCTTTTATGGACTAACCCGTGAAATGTCAAAACTGGAAACATGTTTAATTAGTTATGTAATTTTGGGTTGAGAAGCTTTCTCCAAGCGACATGTGAACACTCTAAAATTTAAATTAACGCTGACACGCCACAGTAGCAATGTGAACACATTTATTGAAAATACTTCTCTTTTAATATATATGGGATATATTGACTTATCTTGGTTTGATTTATGGGTGGACTCAGCAAACATTTAATATTTTTTTGTTACTTGATATTCGATTTGGCTTCTACAAATACAAAAAGTTTTGTGTTTGTGCTTAGCTTGTCAAAAACATGTAATTGCTATTTCAACTACTTGCAAATAACGAGTTATTTACCACACTCTATTACTTATACTTTTAAGTACTTATAAATGCTTTGTAGCTATTTTCTAGTTTTGAAGACTTATTTACTAATTAATAGTCTATTTGAACGGGACATCATAGGTTTTTTTTGTTTACCCTGGAGAAAAACACGAAGTTATTGTAAACGAAATATTTGTATCTGAAATAGAGAAGAAGAAATAGCAAAAATATAAACTTCTCGATATGATGATGTTGTTTACTTCTTACATCAAAAACATCTTTTATTAATTTGGACTTCCGTTTTTATGGTCTAACTATCATTTTATTTTCTAATTATTATTATAACATAATATAACCTATATTCTATTTATCTTTATTGAAAAAGACAACAAGTAGCAAATAGTATTAAGCCTAGTTACTTAACTATTTTAGTACTTACTATTTGGTTTTTACTTGCAAGGATTAAAACTTTACGTACTGATATTAGACTTGATAATGATAAATACTTGAAAAATTAAACCGAGTACGAAACAAGTAGCAAGTAAATACAAGTAACAAATATTCATGTTCAACCATAATTTGATTTAAAAAGTTAATATATATATATATATATATATATAAATTAAATTTCATAGGCACTTATAATAATATGTAATTTGAATCTTACAAAAGGTAGATAAAATAAAAAGAAAAAAAAACAATTCTACTCTGCAAGAGCATGTTAACAGTAGACAAAAATCTACAAAAGCAACTTAACCCATTATAAAATAATAATAACTTAAGCTTTATAATTAACTTATATTGATATATTTTATCACATTTAAGTAAACATATATAATTAAGGTTTTAAAATCCATATTGTTAACTTTGTCTTTATAATTTATCAACCATAATTATTGTCAACATTGACAGTAATTAAACGACTCCATTTTTGTATTTTAAAAGCTTTGGCTGGCAACATGAATTATCTATATATAACTAATTTGATCACGTGTGTTTAAGTACTTTTATATAGTGGTATATTATTATATATTTTAACATGAGTTGCTTTTATATAATTAAGTTTTTAATCACGTCTCTTCTAGTATTTTTATATAAGGGCTTACTATTATTTGTGATATGACAGATAAGCCAGAGTTAATAATTGATCCATAAGAAGCTTTAAAAACTTACATATTTTATTAATTTTCAAATGCACATAATAATTTGTAAACGTCCATTCATTAAAGTAGGAAACAGTCCATTTAATGAGATAAAGTATTTAACCGATTTTAAAAAAGAGAAATAAGTACAGTAGAGTATATATAGTTTGGGTGTTCTTCGAATAAAAAAATAGCTCGTGTTTGTTTTTTTAAATTTTCGTTTGCTCTATTCACCATAAAAAATGAGTTATTCACGACTTTATTTGTTTTCTTCGAAAATCAGTGTTTTATTTTATCATCTTCATATTCATCAAATAATTACAATATTGTCATTGTCATCAATATACCAACCACCGTTGATAACCAATTAAAAGCTCATAATGCATCAAAAATTTGATTTTTATTCTTCATGTCTCATTTCTAATGAACAAAAATCACATATCTTTCATTTTCTCTCTAAATTCATACAAAAAATCAAGATTTTGATTCCAAACTTTGTAAGATTCACAGACACATTGAACTTCATGATTTTTGGTCATTAATGAGTAGGTTACTTCCACTGTGAAGTTCTGCGTGTTTAAAGAAGGTAAAAAAGTTATCTTACAAGTTCAACGTATGAAATCAATTCTTTTCCAGATATATTCGCAAACAAGACTTCTCTAGATGTCTTCTTGATCGAAAAGACTTCTAGAGAAGTCTTATGGTCAATGCATAAGCTATTTTAGACGTTTTGTATGTTTTTAATGAGAAGTCTTCTAACTTTCCTTTGTTAACAAAAAAAAAAGAAAAAAACCGAGAAGATTTCTCAAAAAAGGTTCTCAGCTAAACAGACTAATTTTGTAATTAACCGAAGTTTGTCAACAATTTGATTTTTATAGAAGACTTCTGAGAAAGTCTTCCTGGAGAAGACTTCTAGGGAAATCTTCTTTAATGTTAGAAGAAGTCTTCCCACTATCGCAAGAAGTCTGCGTAGGTTACTTTTGAAATTGACAATTAATAGTAAAACATTTAATATTAATGAGAAAAGAATTTTACAGAAGTCTTCAATGTTAGATTTTCAAAAGCGTTAAGTAACTTCAAGATATGTTTTTAACTTTCAAAAAGTGTTAAGTAACTTCAACAATATAGGTGTTTCAAAAAAAAAAACTTCAACAATATAAAAGTCAAGCGGTTTAATGTCTCTTTTTAGATCATAAGATATAATTTTTAATTTTAATAAAATTTAAAATTTGAACTTTCACTTAATATTCAATTTTGGTCTTTTGTGAATCTGATTAAGTTTTCTAGAGAATTCTTCTCTTAGTTTTAGTAAATTGAACTAAAATTTGTGTTGTTATGTTTTGCTATGAATGGATAGAATGTCAATAACTTCAATAATGTCAAGTACTTTTGATGACATAATATGGTAAATATGGATATATTTACAAAATACTTTTCAAATTTACAAAAGATTTCACAACTAAAATAGTCTAAATAACAATCATAAAAAACAAAACTATTACACATAGAGATAGATATCAGTCCTCGATATAGATAAGCTTGAAGTCCACTTGATATCATTCATTTGTACCACTTTGGGAGAAGACTTCGGAAGAATTCCTGGGCATTCTTGTAACATAAAATGCATAAGACTTCCCAATAAATCTTCCAAGAAGTCTTTCAAAAGTCTTCTGAGAAGTTTTCAAAAATCTGATTGAAATCTGAAAAAATCTAATATTCAAAACATTCAAATGACTTCAAAATAGAAAAAAAAACAGAAAACAAGTAGCAAATAGAATTAAGCCTAGTTACTTAACTTTTTGGTACTTGCTTACTTGCAAGTATCAAAAATTTACGGATTTATAATGGACTTAACAATAATAAATATTTGAAAAATTAAATTGAGTACGAGACAAATAGCAAGTAAATACAAGTAACGAGTATTCATGTACAGCCCTATTTTGATTCCCACTTGGTAACATCAATCATCATGGACAAGCTAGTGTTAATACTTAATAAGAGATGTTTGTGCACTCATAATACCTTAAAAAGTTAATATATATTTTAATTAATTTTCATATGAACTTATAATAATTTGTAATTTGAATCTTACAAAAAGTAGATAAAATAAAAGGAAGAAAAAATAATAATTCTATACAAGAGCAGCTTAATAATGAACAAAAATCTACAAAAGTAACTCAACCCAGTATAAAATAATACTAATAACTTAAGCTTTAAAATTAACTTATATTGATATATTTTAACACATTTAAGTAAACATATATAATGAAGGTTTTAAAATTCATATTGTTAATTTGTCTTTAAAATTTATCAACCATAATTTATTGTTAACATTGACAGTAATTAAAAAAACTCCATTTTATTTTTGTAAAAGCTTTGGCTAGCAACGTGAATTATCTATATATAACTAATTTGATCACGTGTGTTTAAATACTTTGATATAGTGGTATATTATTATCTATGCTAACATGAATCGCTTTTATATAATTAAGTTTTTAATCACGTTTCTTCTAGTATTTTTATATAATGACTTACTACTATTTGTGATATGATGGATAAGCTAGAGAGAATAATGCATCCATAAGAAATTATAAAACATATATATTTTATTAATTTTCAAATGCACATAATAATTTGTAACGTCCATTTTATTAAAGTAGAAAACAGCCCATTGAATACGATAACGTATTTAACCGATTTAAAAAAGAGAAATAAGTACACTTGAGTAAATATACTTTGGGTGTTTTTTTTTTAAAAAAATAACTCAAAATTTGGAGGCAATTAGAAAAGTATCCTATGTTTTAAAAAAAAAAACTCAAAATTTGGAGTCAATTAGAAAAGTATCCTATGTTTTTAAAAAAAAAATTTCATTTGCCCTATTCACCCAAGAAAATCGAATTATTCACAAAAATATTATTTATTATTTATTTCTTTTCAAAAATGAGTATTTACCTCATATTTATCAAATATTTACAATATTGTCATTGCCATCAATACACTAACCACTATGGATAACCAATATAAAGCTCTTAATGCACGGGAAATTTGTTTTTTACTCTTCATATCTAAATTTTTATGAACACAAATCATATCTTTTTCACTTTTGCATTAAGATCTACTTAAACAACTAACTAATTAGAATAATCCTAACAATTTCATAACATCAGCAAACATAACTACTCTAGAAGAACCTTAAATCTAACAATAGACTACTCATACATGATTGTGATAACATGATGAATAGCTGAATGAATTGCATAGAAATAACAATAAGAAACAAGGGAGTTCAAGATCTTAGTCTGTAAAAAAAAAAATCTCTTTCTCTCCAATGGTAGCCGTCAAAGTTGCAAGTATTGAAAGGGGTTGATAAATCTCATTCCTTGCAAAATAGCTAAAAAACCTAATAAATAGTCTAAAATGCAGTAGAGACTTGTCTTGCAAATAATTGAACTTCTGGGTAAAATTGTGTTTTTTTCAAATCTTCTATTAACTCGTTGAAGTGTTGACCCTCGATCGACACTCAGGGTGAGACATCGATCGATGGTTTCTCCGTAATCTGGTTTTGAGTTCGAGTTTTCGGCTGAACATTCTTCAATGCTCAAGAATGATCTAAAAGCTCCAATTGCTACCAATGAGTATCTGAACCTGTAAAAACTCTAAGGTATAGTTGGTGTAACTACAGCGGTTGCGAGCATTTGCGGATGCTGGTGGTTGCGGTTTTAGACGTTATTAAGAGATTAGGACGACTGGTATAGAGGTTAAAAATTGTTTCGTTTGCGAGATACTTATGACTGGTTAACTACCAATTGCAACAACGGTTAAATAATAATTTAACAATATTTACATTTCAGATAATTATAAAAATATTAAAAATCATATTATTATAATAAATAAAAAACAATATTTATAAAATTATCTATTAATATTTTTAAAAATTATAAAAAGTATTTTAATTCAAAGTTTTATAGTATAAATTGAAATATAATAAGTATATTTTGATATTTCTATTATTTCAATTTAAAAATTAATATTTTATTTTTATATTTATATAGTTTTTTAATAAAACAATGCATATATTTTTTTATTTTCCCGCAACCACCAATTGCAAACGCTAGCTGGAACCAGCTTTTGTGGTTTGAAGCGATTTATAACGTTTTTTTGTGATTGTTGCACAACGCCAACAGATGCTATCAATCACAAAAGCTGGGTTTGCGGATTATAGTGGGAAAACCAGTCATGCCTGAAAACAATACTGATTGCATATAAAAGACTCTAAAACCATATATATATATCAAGGGTGAAATCAAGTAAAAACCATTACATATCAACTTCCCAGACTTATCATTTGCTTGCCCTCAAACAAAACATAGAATGAATAAGTGAAAGGTCTGAAAACACAAAGACTTAGGGTCATACTGGTTTAAATGCTGCGGTTGCAACTGCGGGAGTTTGCGGATGCAGGTGGTTGCGGTTTAAGACGTTACTGAGCGATTTACACGACTGATGCAGCTGTTAGAAATTTGTGAGTTTGTGGAATACTTACGATTGGTTGAGTACCAAATGCAAAAGCGGTTTATTAATAAATTAACAATACTAAAACTTTATATAATTAAAAAATATTATTATACTAAATATAAAAAATATATTTATAAAATCATAGTATTAAATTTTAAAAAATATTTTTAGGTTTATATATATGTATTTATATGTTGATGTCTAAAAATTATAGTAAATATTTTTGTTTCTTTTTTTTATTTTAATTAAATATTTTTTATTTTAATATAACCTTTTTGAAATTTTTTTTTTGTTTACCCTCCTGCAACCGTCCGCAACCGCAAACGCTAGCTGAAATCAACTTTTGATTTTAAAAGGTTTGGAGCGGCTTGAAGCGGTTTATAGCCTTTTCTTATGATTGTTGCAAAACGCCAACTACCGCTACCAACCGCAAAAGCTGCGTTTGCGGGTGGTAGTGGGGAAACCAGTCAAGCCCTTACCAGCTCCTTAGAACACTGTTTCTTCTAAGTTTCTATTGCAACCACATCTAGAGCCTTTCCATGTACTTTTCTTAACTAATCAATCTTCCCTACCCTAATCTACCATAAGTTATCTGACATACCCTCTACTATCCTCATTTAAATGAATAGTATAGGGTGCATGCTTTATCGTGGGGGTATCGATCAAAGGACGCATGGATTCTTTTCCAAGCAAGTGTCTGAACCACAAATAACCTTTCTAATCATTTTCCTCTCTCTTATTTCTTCTATGAATCTTCTTAAATATCAATCTCAACAGACAATGATGCTGATACAGTCCATCTTGCTATCTTATTTTCGATTACCTTTTTTCCTTATTATTTGTTTTTCTTTTTTTTAGCTGACAAAGTTGTAGGCGTATAGTGGGGTCATCGGTAATGTACGTACCCATTGCTTTCAAAAATGTGTGATCATTCCTTTGAATTAGAATAGTGGGGTCATCGGTAATGTACCTACCCCTATTCATCTCAATCTTTCTTTATTATTTTTAGATTCCGAAGAAAGGTGAGAGGAGGATCAGAAAGTAAAGTACTGCCACCTTTCAGATTTGCAAGAGGATTTCGATCCTATGTATACCAAGCCCCAGAACAAACAAATATAGTTACTTAGGTTGAAGGTTAGCTTTGGTTCCTTCATAAGTTCTTAGCAAGTGTGGATGTTACATGATAATCAATCTACTTAGATTTTTCATTCAATCTTAGAATTGTGCTAGAAAATGGTGAAACAAACGGTTCCAGAAAAAGTTATAGTCTATACGTAACTTCTACTTTTGACTCAATAAAATAGTTTTAAAAATCGTTAGTAAGAAATAAAACATCAAAAATAAAATACGGTATCAATAACTACCTCCCCTAGACTTGAATAACATTGTCCCAGTGTTAAAATAATTTGAGATTGGCGGGTTTGAATTAATTGGAATGAAAATAAGTTAGTTGTTAGGATTAAAGAACTTGTACCTCTCTGTCATAGTCTCCATCGATCGACAGTACCAAAGGACTATCGATAAATGCTCGACGGACAGCTTGAACCCGCCCGCAAGTAACTGTAAAAAGTGTCTAAAATCTCCATAATCTGATCATCTCTCTTTGTGTTAGGACTGTTAGACACTCAAAAATCATGTTAAAATAGCAAGCAGTGATAATAATAAACATAAGTTCTAAATCCAACAAAGCAAATGAAATAAAATAAATTCATGCATAAGTCTGAAAATGAAATAAAAAGGAGGAGAGCAAAACGTAAGGCTACTTCTCTTCGGTAATGTCCATGTCTGGCTGACGGGGTGGTGCTGGATCTGCTGGCGACGACCTCGCACTGGTGTGCGGACGGCTGAAGCACTGGCACCTGAATATCGCCTATATCCTACCCCATATGGCGTGAAGTGCACCCACCAAAAATCTCTGGAAGTCTCCGTGATCGTGGATGGGGATCTATGGAATTGGTGGGAATGCTGGAGGAGGGGTGGTGCTGCTGGTAGATCGTCTTCTGCCGGTGCGTGCGTTGCCCTGAGTCTTCCTTTGTGGCGTATACGGAGAGGTTCATTGCGCAAGAGGCACTCGTCCGGTCAGAACTCAAGGCATGCTGGGTCGTCGGCGAAGTCTGTCACATCGCGCTATGGAAGCTCTATCATATGAGGCCCTGCATCATCAACAAAGGACCAGTAGCTTCCTTCCTTTAGCCAACCTGACCTTATCAAGTGAGCCTCATCCATGTACTCTATCTCTGTCTCCATAAAGGCTCCCTGAAGGCTGATCCAAAGATGTAAAAAAATGGGTGTCAGAAGGCTCCCTACCGTCTTCTTCATTTTGTTGGATCCCTTGAAAGGTTTTCCCTTCAGGGACACCAAGTGCTCAGAAAAAATAGCCCCCAGGTGCACCTGCTAGTCGCTCACTAGTGGCAGAATAACCTCCTCATCGAGCTCAACCAATCCTTTGACTGATTGGTACAGCAATGTGAGCTCCTAAACCCTCAGATTATTTGGCTCCATAGGAAGTAGCGCAGGGTCGCGTGGCGGACGTCGGTTTGAATGGCTAAGCTGGAGTTGAAGTGGCATGTGGCTATGAGTCCCTTGAAAGTGGTCTGTCCAGGGAAGGAGGGGATGGTGCAGCCAAGGTCCTGGGGTTTATCAAACCCATAGACATGGCAGAGGTCAGGAATGATGATGTTGTATCTGATGTCTCTGATGATGAAAGTCAAGTAGGCCTCGGTCGCCCTCTTTGGCCTGGAGTTCATTAAATCACACGAGCTGTGGCCATAAACTATCGGAATAGGTCAGGATAGAGTGCATACGGCCTAGTAGCCATGGTTCTCATTCCCATCGCTCTCATTATATCTCTGGTATCAGACCAGAGACCAAGCTTCTACAGGACGTCTTCGTTGACAAACCTGGTGGGCTCATTGGAAAATCCTTGCCATACATTGTAATAGAGAATGTCGTAGTCTTCCCATTCCTGAGACACATCTCTGTGGGTGCATTCTCTCGAATGTGTCGATCAACTCCTTCTCCTCTTTGGGCCAAGGGTCACGGCATGGGGGTCCTGATGGTGCAGAACTGGAGCCAACAACGTCGAAACGTGCTTTGGTTCTTCTCTCACCCATCTGCAATCACCAAAATAAGCAAGAATCAGTAAATATACAAAAATCATTACGACCGTCGATCGATGGTCCCTCACGGGTATCGATCGATGGTTAGACACGATATCACCAAGATCATTAACTCTAAAATTGAACCAAAAATCATGCATATGACAATTGTGATCACTTGATAACTGCTAATCTAGTAGTCCATCATCCTAAACTGTTCTAAATTCTGATACTAAACCCTAATTTTTTATTATTTTTCTTCAAGTCCTAGAAATCCCCTAAACTAAGAGATTTAGAGAACATATCTTTGTGATTGGTGGATTAAGTGAAATAAACAAATTGAGAGTGAAAAATTGAGTGGGTTAAGCTCAAGAATGAGCAAAATCGGCCAAAATTCGGGAGAGAAATCGGCTTTAGAAATAGCAACAGTTTTGGCGGTTATGAAAAATGCTTATGAAAAGGGGTTTGTGTCGAGCTTATACATACTCGACGCTCTTTCATCGATCGATGGTCCTATAGGGACATCAATCGATGGTCATTCATGTGCCTCCTATTTCAATTTAAAAGTTTCACGTGCATATTTATATATTTTATTATATATATATATATACATTTATATATATATATATATATATATATACATTTATATATATATATATATACATTTATATATTTTTCTTTTTCTTTTATAGCTAAATTTGTTAAAAAGCTTTTAAGTTTTAAAATTCACAAGTGAGTTGTCTCTCACTCAGCGCTTGTTTAAGGTCGTATGCTTGACAGAAAGTTGGATTTATCGGTCGGGATTGGGCATCTCTAGATGCATGGTCTGAGGATGCGACATTTCAGCTTAAGCCAAGTAATGCTTTACTCTTTGCCCATTCATTGTGAAGTCCTCCCCTTTAGGGTTAATCAGAACAATTTCTCCATAATGTGTAACTTCTCTTACGGTGAAGGGTCTTGACCAACGAGAACCCAATTTACCGAGAAATGGAGTCAACGGAGAGTTGTATAAGACTGCTTGGTCGTTAGGTACGAAATGCCTAGAAATGGTTTTCTTGTCGTGATAGGCTTTAGTTCTCTCTTTGTACAATTCTCATAGGCGTGATACATGATCTCGTCCAGTTCATTCAATTGGATTTGTCTCCTTTTTGCAGCGGGTTTAGCATAAAAATTTGTTATTTTGAAGGCCCATCCTGCTTTGTGCGCTAGCTCAACTGGAAGATGGCATGCTTATTGATATACCTTGTTATTTACCAGTTTAATACTATCATTTGGATTCTATTTGGTTTGAGTATGAACACTCCTTAAATCTATTCTATAAATTCCTTCTCATTCTCTGTCTTCGGCATCAATGACTTAACCCTTTCTACCATCATCAACCTCGTTAAGTTCAAACTCAGCCTATTAGATTGCTCTCATCTCTTATACACCGAGTATTTTTACATCCGAAGCTATCTTTCGTAATGGCTGAGGGCTCCATCATCATTTACTATGGCAAAGTCTAAAGTCATTACAGCCAGTGTAAACCGGATCTTTTCTGACCACTTGTCATAATTGAGTGCAGTGAACTTTACAACGGAATTAACATATGTAAACATATTAGATGAAACTGTAAACTTGTATACATACCTATCCTTTACGGCTTTGAAGCTTTACTACAAATTCTAAACTTAATATAAACTTTCAAGTTTATATTTAAGCAACCTTTGGAAAATACTTAAATACAAATACTTTTAATGATTCTAAAATACACTTTGATTATTAATCATTTGAAAAAATCAAGTCAAATAGTATCCTACCTTTGGATATAAATACTATCAACTATAGTAAAAGAGAATAACTAATAATTTTCATATTATTAATTATAATGTCATTTATAGCATCTATCTCTAAATCATACTATTTTTAATTTTAATGTTTATAAGTAAATAACAAGGTCACTTTAACATGTTATAAATATATAAACATTAAAACACTAATAGATAAATTTATTTTAATATTATATTAATATTTCATAACATAATTATTCCTATATATTCTTATATTGTGTTAATATTTCATAACACAAACTTACCTATTCTTAAAATACAGTAAAGCATTTTAAATTAAATACCTTTTAATATTTTAAATTGAAACTTTTCATAAATAATCTATCTGTAACTATTCTTAAAATCCAGAACTTAGCATGCAACCTTTCATGCATGCACATAAATAAATTCTGGGAAACATTAATCAAAAAATGCAACTTCATAATTCTTTTTTTCCGTGACCTTACAATATTTTTAATAAATTTATTCTTAAGTTGTTTTTCCACAACAAAAATCTATTCGTAATGTCACTAACCTTACTAAAATTTTTTTGACGAGTTTTAAACACTCCCATATTCATTAGTTCTTTACGTATAGGAACACATATTATTTTCTTAAAAGCAACGGATGGTTGCTATTGTTCTTAACAAACAATCATGTGACATGATATTAAGTTTGTTAGTTAACGACCAATAGTAAACTTAGAACAATCAATCAACCTTTGACTAGATCACACGAACAATTACATTAAAATACTTTCTATTAAGAATCGTTTAACCAAACTAAACTGCTCTACTTAGTCAGAATTATGTGACTTCACACACGCGTGAATCACGACTGATCAATCCTTAATCTAATCAGTTCAGAACTACAAAGTGCTCATCTCGCAGTTCTCTCGTTAACCCTTTTTCCCTCAAGAACCCTTGCAACTCTTCCCTTATTCTCTTTGATGAAAAGCGGAAGTTTCTCATTAGTCGACCTTGCATATATACCTCTCAATCTTCAAGATACTGCGGTATCTTCTTTCTATATTTCCTCAACTGACTTGATCTCCAAATCCGAGTCCCTTGTTATCCAAGCCAGCACACTCTTATCTTATAAACCGGCCCACCGATATTGATCACCTTCTTTCCACTCGAACCGAACCGATACGACATGCCCCTTCGGTACCTGTCTCAACAACCTCTCCCTTTTTGCTTGCTCAAGTCATCTTCTTCTTCGCTGCTAGTCTCGCCCTGCTCAAGAGAAACCCTGCACACGGTAACAGATACATATGCTACCAATAGCTGTCAGTGGTTAGTTGAATCTGAATATCAAGCACATATTATGAAGACAATCGGAAAATGAGTTACTTAAAGCAGCGAACACACTCCATTCATCTCTCCCTGAAGAAGTGACTTAGCATGCAAAACACAGCACTATGCGCCTCTCCCTGGCTGGAAGTTCTTCGGGTACCCAACACACAGATCATCACCAAGCATTCCACGAACATCGTGCTGATGTGCTAAGACCTAATGAATGAGATACAGAAAGACAATGTCAGGTGCATTCTTTGATTCGATGTCAATACACTTGATCTGAGAAAGGACCAATTCTCTGAAGTTCACAAGCATTCTCATTACCAACGCCCCCATACGGTTAATGCGCAATTGGATCAGCCCTTTGCTCTCATCACCTTGAACCCAATTAGTTTTGCAGATCTCGTACAGTTGTTTGTAGACTGGAAAGAGATCCTCTGTCTCAAATTCTTCCCAGGAGTATTTCAATCCTCCTGTAAGAATGGCAACACACACATCCAGATCTAATAACCTCCAATCATCCATTGCTCTCACGATGTGAGTATCGAACACGCAATTGATCATCAGAGGCGAGATCTCAAAGTTTTTTATCTAATTTGGACGTATGGTGAGTTCGATCTGAGGTTAGCCAGGCACTCTCTTACCAGAATCGGTGAGAAGGGTTGAACATTGGTTACGGTAATCCTCCATCCAATGGTATCGATGAATTTATGAACTGGAAGTACACCTGTCTCCTGTGTCGTGAGAGTCCTTTGTACACAAAATCCTTTGAGAGTCAGCTTCTGATACTTCTGATGAGCCACATCGGAGATGAATCGGTTCGACATCGTTGGTTCTTTTCTCTTCTTTTGTGTTGATGAGCTGCTCAAAGCCCTAAAAACAGTCCCTGATAAAACAGTTTCACTTAAACCTATAGATTAGTCTGACAGGGTCCCACATAAAACCAAACATTTGACAAGCTCCATAATTATGACCGTCACACTTCACACTTGTAGTTCTAATTCAAATTCATTATTTGTGTCTAATTTTTCATGAATATAGCACGTACAACCTCATTTGTCTCGAATATTACTTGACTGGCCGGCCTCTTTCTTTCCCGTTCAATTGAATCATTTCACCTTTTCTAATTATATTTTGCCACCACTTAAACAAACAATACTGCCGAGTCATACAAACACTGTGTTCCTCAGCCGAAGTGCATTCATGTCGATTCAGAGTAGAGCCTCTTTGCTATGATCTTAGACTGAAATCAACCTACTCAATGGCAGAGGTCATCTTGATTGAGATCAATCTAGTCATCGAAAGATAGTCAGTCATTCTAGGGCTATTTCAGCAGGAGTATTCGCCTCAATCTTGATATTGCGTTTCTCAGCTGAGATGCATTCACATCTTGAACCCGCTCAGAGTTTGAATCATCAACATACATTTATTTTGCTTTGGCATTATTCTCATGCACGTCGGTTTTCTCTTTGACGCTGAAGTTATTTTTCTTGTCTCTAGAACGATTTCTGACCTCTTCTTAACTAACTAGGCACTCTATCTTCATAGTCCATGAGAAGGATAGGTAACACGAGTGACAGCGATGCTATCCAAACGATGACCTCACCCTATCTCAGTCCCCACATTGATCACACTAAATTCCAAACTGTGGTAACAGCCAGTTTCCGTGTGATTATGGATCTTACCGAGCAGTTTGACACACTAATGACTCATAGGAGGTTGGCTTTTTCCTCCGGTGACTAGTCTAGTCATCTCTAAGTGGGGCTTATTAACACAAGGGTGATCATCTTACTACGGTTTGAGATCTAGAGATCATATATCCAAAGAGACCTTCGAACATTCAAAAGGCTGTTGGGATCGACGGGTCTTCTAAACAAATCAGTGAATTGAGCTTTTGGTGTGCTATTTTCAACGATTCTTAGACAATGTTTCAAGTGGGTGTAGACAAAAATTTCGTTCACACTTATGTGCCTTGATTTCACATGTTCTTTCCAAATTTTAGTGAGACAAATTGAACTGGTTAAAGCAAATGACTTGATTTTGATAGTGTTACCGTAATTGCTGATGAGGTGAAACATCCAACAGATTTGAACTAACCGTTTTCCCAATATGAAGTATTCACCAACTCTGGCCAGAAAACTTTTTTGTCACTCTCTTCACAGAGCTTCTAAATCAATGGCCAGCTCCCATCACACGTACGTACAACACAAATAGTCAAATTCAGTATTTCAACCAGTTCATTATTCACCTTTCCAGTACGTGAAGGATCACACGCTTTGCTTCGGTGAGCACAGTCTTAGGGTCAACCAGGTCGTTCCACTCTTTCCAACGTTTTCGTAAAGCTCTCGTTGGTTTGTTGTGAGATACACTAGGCTCAACACGAGTTATTTGCTGCCGTAAATCACCTAGTTAGTTTTGTTATCCCAGCCGATGAGCCTATCTGCTTCCTCACCCAAACTTCTGATCAGACAGCAACTATAAATGTCTTGCTCCAGACTCATGTTCTGACAACCAAGAAAATACTCCACATCACCAGTGCAACTCAGCTGTAGTTCCTTTTTCAGATCACTCTTCCGTTCAGCTTTCTCACGACATGTCACACTATCGTGAAGTTCTTCTTGTCTCTGCAGACATTCAAGATTGGTAACTTGTTGCCAAACACTTCCAGCATCCACCTGTTTCAGTTCTTGATTCATGGCAGCCATTCATGGCAGTCTTCCATGGGACTGCATCTTGTTTCCAGAGACCTTCAGTTGTCAACTTTTCAAGTTCTTGACGCAGAGCTTCCTGTCCTAGTTCATGGTTTCCTTTTGAGTTTACGGACTGTTCTTCGTCTACTTTTCTTCGCCACATATAACAATTTTTCCCGTACGAATTCCTGAGAGCACTATTCGTTTTTGTGGATTTACAGCTCTGCATTCAACCTTGTCGAACATGACCGTTAAACCTTCATCGCACAGCTGGCTAACACTGATGAGGTTCGATTTAAGACCTTCTACCAGGTATACATCGATCAGTGGTGGTTGACTTGAGTCAATTATTGATCCTATTCCCTGGATCTTTCCTTTTTAACATCACCAAAGATAATTTTTCTTTTGGCCGTATGCACTAATCCGGTCAAGACTCCATCGTTCCTGTCATATGTTGTGAGCATACACTGTCAAAGTACCACGCATCTTGTACCTCTTTTTCAGTGACAGTGTATGCTGTTTCTCAGTCTTCCGCATCAGATTCAGCATCATCCTTCATTCTAACTTGATTGCACATGATTTCTCCTTCCTCATGTTCTGGCTCTCTACTCGAATAGAGTTTATCTTTGGCTATCAAGACCTTTCCAAACCACTTCCTTTCAATAAAGCAGTGACCAGCTTTCCAAGCTTGCTTAATCTTTCGAAAAAATCTGTAGCAGAAAGCCTTTTTGCATCCAGGTCGTCCACAAACAAAACATACTCCGATCTTGGTCTTTTGTGGGATAGGTAGTTTCTCACACACTTGCTCACTTGGTTTGGTGACCTGTTTTCTCTTATTTGAGAATGCAGCACTAACTTTTCTCTTGGTGATTGACCCCTCTCCTGACCTTTTGGGTCCAAAACTTTCATCATTCACTACTTCAATTGTCTGTTCTTGCAGCGGGTTTTTTTCCTGAACGAACACCATTGGCAGATTCCGTTCCTTTGTAACCAAATCCCTAGTTGGCTTTGGGTGGTTGACCAATGGACAATAATTGATCAAGATCTTTGGTGCCTTTGTTAAGCATCCTTATCTTTTTTATGATTTTCATTCAGATCTTGTTCCAAACCTCGATACTTAGCTTGTTATTTAGTGTAAGCTTGCCATATATTAGCAACCTTCTCCTCTAAAGTGAGATTATTTTGTTTCTCATTGAGTAGTTCCTGCTCAATCTCCTTAATATCTCTGACAATGTTTTGAGGTTTCGGGGTCAGATTTTCTTTGTCTTCTGGATTACTTGAATCAAGGGTGAGAATGTTGACTTAAGCCTTAAGCCTAGCGGTGTCTTTAATCAACTTGATGTTCTCATGACTAAGCTTTACCCATTGATCATACAGCTGACGATATTCCTTCTCAACATCGATTCCTTCCTCATTTTCATCATCGGATGAGTCTCTCTCAGAGTTGGCTTTTTCAGCACCGACCAATGCCATGAAGTTCAGTAGCAAATCTTTGGTATCTTCATCATCTTCTGTCTCAGAGTCGCTCAGCTCGGCCACCATTGATTTGTCATTGTTACTCTGTAGATTCGAACACTAAGTCTTGAGATGTCCCACCCCTTTACACTCAGGGCACTTCATTTCCTTTCTTTTGAAAAATGGACACTCACGTTGGTTGTGTCTGATCCCCTCACACTCATGACATTTATGCTCCTTCTTCCACTCTTGGCGTTCTTCATATGTTCTTGATTTTCGTTGGTTTGAATTCTTATTTGTATCGCCCCAAGCTCCGTAACAGTACTTTGTCCAATCTCTTCACCATATTATTGAAGATCTTAGCCATCAAGCTAACATTAGCTTCCAGCTTCTTAACTCGATCATCCTCAGAATTTGCAGCAAATACAATGCCAGTTACTGGTGAAGGCTGATCCTCTGCTCTTTCCAGCTCAGCGGCCATGAGCAAAGCTACCAATTTATCAAACTTGGTGTCATCGGAATTCATGGTAGTCTTGATGACAGCCATGTAATTGTCAAAGCGTTTTGGCAAGAATTTGACAAGCTTTTTGACCAGTTTGGATTCATCAAAATTTTGTCCGAGAACAACTACTTCATAAGCCATGGTGTTCAACGTGGCGGTAAGCTTGATAGGGCTTCATCTTCTCCCATTTTCAGATTTTTCCATTTTGTTTCCAAATTGTCAAGCCGTGTACGCTTGACACTGACATCCCCTTCAAAGTAATTCACCACTGTATCCCATGCGTCTTTGGCTGACTCACATGCTTGAATAATCTTGAATTGATCAATATCAACAGCCGAGAAGATGGTGAAGAATGCCTTGGAGTTGAATTTTGATGCGTTCTTGACACAATCTCTCTTTTAATGCTGTAATTATTTTATCTGGTTGGCTTACTTTACATAGATGTCTCTTTATATATTGACCAAGACACACAACCAATAGACACAACTTAATAACCATTATCACAAATGTGTTTTTACATATATTATATAGTACTAGTCATAATAAATATACTTTAATTTTAGGTAAGAAATGAGGGTTATTAATATACTCTGATTCTAACTCATTAATCAAAACTTATCCATCACGATATCATCTTTTATATTAGAATCTAAAATATGAACTTGAACTTTATATTAGATCAGTTAACACATAGGTATTAATATTATAGAATATAAAATAATCTTACATACAAAATCAGTACTAATAAATAAAAGCCAAAACCAAATATTTTGTTTTGTCCCGTTACTAAAAAAGTGTAAAAAGTGTTAGGCACTAAATTGAAGCCTCGATCTCAGATTACCCTATATTGCAAATCCCTCGGATTACCCTTTATTGTAAATCCCGCTAATATCAGTAAAGCACATGCTTTATTGGTTTTTATTCAGGACTGGCTCTGTGTGCATTGTAAATCCGACAATCCCTGGGATTACCCTATATTGTAAATCCCGCTAATATCAGTAAAACACATGCTTTATTGGTTTTTATTCAGGACTGGCTCTGTTTGCATTATAAATCTGATAACTTGTCCCTCGCCTGTGTCTCCATCTTAATTATTTGTAGGAACAATCACTTTTAGCTAGTTGAGGTCCAAACTGGTCATGACAAAATTAACAGCTAAAATTTTCTGAGAAATTATGCATTGAGTATATATAAACCGGAAATGTCAAAGAAACTATACCACATAACCCAAATCTATTTGCATAAGGATACAAGAACAAACTTCCTATATTTCATCTCGGACAATGAATAAAAGAATTTCTATCCAAACATAAGATAATCGGAAAAAGTTCTTTTGGAAGGCTTTTGCGAGAAATGATGAGTTTGACATATATAAAACAAAGTTCGGGAAATTTTCGCAGAAAACTCTCGTAAGAAAATCTACTAGATAATCTTCTGCAAAACAACTCTAAAAAAAACTTGCTGAAAAGCTTGCATAAAACAAACAAACTAGTTCCGAAAGTATACTAAACGATCAACGGAAAAGAGAAAGGAAAAAGAGAAAGGCTTCATCACTCATGAAAACTCACCTCCTTCTTCCTCTCTCTCCCTCATCGCCCTCTAAGCTTCACCTCTCTTCCTCATCTCCCATGGAGCATTGTCATCGCCCTCCAAGCTTCACCTTTCTTTCTCATCGCCCATGGAGCTTTGTCATCGCCCTCCAAGCTTCATCTATTTTTCTCATTGCCCATGAATCTTTGTCATCGCCCTACAATCTTTATCTCTCTTCCTCATCGCCCATGAAGCTTTGTCATTGCCCTCCAAGCTTCATCTCTCTTCCTCATTTCCCATGAAGCTTTGTCATCGCCCTCCAAGCTTCATCTCTCTTCCTCATCGCCCACGAAGCTTTTTCATCTCCCTCCAAACCTCCATATCTCTTCCTCATCGCCCACGAAGATTTGTCACCGCCCTCCAAGCTTCATCTCTCTTCCTCATCGCCCACGAAGCTTTTTCATCTCCCTCCAAAGCTTCATCTCTGTTCCTCATCGCCCATGAAAATTTGTCATTGTCATTGCCATTTCCATTATTCTTCATGTTCTATATTGAATCTCACTCGATATGTCTTTCATTACGCCGCAATTAGAGTTTCGGTTGAAATTTTATAGAGAAAACAAGCAAGACGTTGTTTTCTCGTTATAGTTTAAATCAAACATTGATTCGAGGGTGGTTATATTAACACCATTATGTTTTCGACTAAGTGAATTGATTTTTATCATTTCATAAGACCAACGATATAAAAATTGTAAATCGGACAAATCGACGAGTTCTCTAAGAAAAGTTGTAGAACTGCGTAAGTTGTAAAACAGACCATAACAGACTAAACACACACTGAAAGCCCACATACTACTTGAAATGAAATTTGGACGAGATTGAGTGTCAGTACACTTGGCTTGAGTGAAAAAAATAGAAAAAGGTAGATAAATGTGAAGTTTCTAAGATAAAATGAGTTTCAAGAAGATAAGGAAGAATCTCCTCAAAAGAATTAACCTAAATCGAGACGGAAAGGGAAAGACGACCGACTCTAGAGGCATATATAAGCACATCCGGGGCAGAGAAGAACAAAAAGGAAGTTTTTGGCTACAAAAACTCTCTGCTCTTAGAAACCTTGATCTTTATTTTTTTCATATGTTGTTTTCTATCGCTTTCACTCTATTATTAGACGAACGTCGCAAAAGAAGTTCGATCTCTTGTTCAACTCTTTGTAAACTAAACTACAGTCGACATGATCCTCTAAAGGGGTACATAGGTAATTTTTCATAGGGTTCAGTCTTAAATCAATAAAAACTTTTTTCGTATCTCTTTTTTCTTTTTCATTTTTTTCATGTTTATATGGTTATGCAGAGAATCCGGACTATCAAGGAAAGCGACGTTTTTCACTATGAAATTTGACAGTGCGAACTTTGACTCCCACATAGCTGTAGTAACATGTGTAGCAAATATGATACCGCAGGTAATTAGTTTCTATGTGTTTGAATGATAACATGCTTATTTATATATATATAGCCCTGGTGTAATCTCTTGAGTTATAGAAACATGCAAAACAGATATAAACTCTCCTTGATATATGATGTTGAGATAAATATAGACCTTATGCTTTATCAATTTATTAAAAGTTCATAATAATTTTCTAATATGTTTCAGTTATATAAAATGGAGTTATTGTATTCCCAAGGAAATAATTTTAAATGTTAATCTTCGCTGATGCTGAAGCAGATTCAGTTTGTTTATTGTTTCTGTCTCCAGACAAAATTCTACTTATGAAACTGTTCCATTGGATTGCTTTGCTGATGGCTTTCATAAAGATCTTGAAACCAGGTTTATTCAAAACAATCAGTGAAACCAATGAACTCAGGAACATGTAATTTGTCTATATTAAAAAAACTTTTAAATAATCGTTTACATATCTATTTCATCTGAATTACTCAATGTCACGACTTGTGTCATACTAATTCTTAGTTATGGCCCTAACAAAACTAAGAAACAATTTTTTAACTTTCCCTAAAAAACTTAAACCTAAGAACCCGTGGATAATCATGGCCTTATGTGATCCAACAATAGTTGGACTGGACTCTTTGTTTCTTACTCTTTCAAAACCGCACAAGAAACCCAAACCTAGATTTCTTGTATACATCCAAGGATCGCTATATTCTCCTTTTCCACAAAAAAATAGTCGCTGTCCATGTCATGCTTCTTTAACTGTTTTCCTTTTCTCAAACGTTGACTGACACATCGTGCCACTTGTGTAGCACCTCACCTATAAGGCACACGAACGACCTCCAGTTCTTGAGCTTTCAATCTTAACTTTTTATCTGAATGTGAAAACTCAACATCCTGCAATCCCGTGAATAAGAAATCAAGCATACCACATATGACACATACCCATGACCGATAATGTTAACATTACATGACACATACTTATGACCGATAATGTTAACATTACATGACACATACTTATGACCGATAATGTTAATATTAGATTCAACACCTTATTCAAAGAGTTCAACTCGTGCAGAAATTACAAACACCAGGGAGTTATAAATATGAGTTCACAGCTCCAAACAATACGGAAAAAAAAACAAAGGAAAAAAATCAACTAGACTAAGCAAATAGAGTCAAACACATGAACGGTCGCATAACTGTGCCAGCAAAGAACCAATCAGAACTATTCTTCATCCACACTTTCTTCTTCCGAGTGATCAGACTCAGACGCATCTTATTCTCCCCCTGCTTAGTTGCACATTTAGATAAAATAACATATGCAAACAGTTTAAGATGATTGGACTTACTTTTGGCTCAGAGTTGTATGTCCTTAATACCATCAATAACCTTATGCAAGTCATCAGCTATTTGGGGCTTGATCATTGCCTACGGAACCTCTTCTTTCCTTCATGTATTTCATCTCAGATGGCTTGACAGCTCGAGATATCTGCAGGGCTTCGCTGAGAAATTTTTGATTAAAAAAAGAGAAAGGGGATCTCCTATTTATAAGTAAAAGGGAAAGAAAACCCTAGGGTGTCTTAACAAGTGGGCTTCACTTTGGTCCGGCTCTAGGATGTTACACAAATGCTAAGGGGGTAACCACCAAGCACCTGATTCACTTATTTTTAACATTTTCTCTTATCTTTTCATTTTATTGAAGGAAAGAGAGAGGGGAACCATACTCACACAAACTAATCCTTTCAGACCTGAACGAGAAATCCGATCTAGTGTTTACCAAGTCCCCAAGACAATAGAATCAAGTAGATTATGTTAGAGGTTAGTTTTGGATAATTCAGACACCCTCACAAGCATGTATAGTATTGGCAGATCAATCCACATTGGTGTTTTTCATGTTATACAGTTTATAATCAATAGCTTAAAGAATGGTCACCAAGGTAACAATTAGATGATTAAAATCCTCCAATAGATTCACTGGTGTAGTGAAAACATTGACTCAAGTGGTAATCATTCCAAGCATCCTTAAGGGAGATAGTATGAGGAATCATCTTCACCTTTTTGTAAAAATCAGCTAGATATTTTGCGCAAATGGCCTCTTTAATCTATTTTGGCACCACATGGTACGTAATCTTAGGTTTTCAGACCATTTCCTTAACTGGTTTCCACGTCACAGAATAATGAGGGTCCGTTCGTGGTGTCGACCGACACTACTAAGATGTTCATCGGCAATAAGTATTGGTGACGACACCTTTATGTTGATCGATTTTAGTTCATAATGAGGAAAAATCTTTGAGTCTTTTTTGCGAAGGGTGTCGATCGACACCCTTGTAGTGTGGGTCAACATCAGTTTCCGGTGTCGACTACTTCTTCAGATTAGTGTCTGTGTGATCAATTTATCTTAATCCTAACTCAAAACCCCAAAATTTGAAGGGGTGTTGACTGATACCAGTCTTGGGTGTTGACTGATATTGAGATCGTGACCTCAAAATCATCTTCATCCATCTCTTCCAGCTCCATGAATGAACTTATAGTAATGCCTTTATTCCACTCTCTACCATGATGGCATTGACACAATGCCTTGGGTTGGTATTTCTACTTCCATGGAGCAATCCTTTTTTTGCTTTTTTACTGACACATCAATCTGCGAAATTTGAATATCTAACTTCTTAACATGAGTGTTCAAGATTCAAACTTCCCATTTAGGTCAGCATACATTGAATCCATCTTCCTACTAATTTCCACAGTCATCTTCGTCTAACCTTCCAGAATATTCTTAGATTACATCCTATTCTCTGGAGTTGGTGTAAGAGGTGTTTGATAAGTGGGGGAACCATAATTCCTTGTGAAGTCGTTGTTGCTCTAAAAAAGTTTCTAAAATAAAGGCTTTTGAGTGTAACCAAATCTCTAACCTTGAAAATCAGTTCCAAAATTGACATCTATTTCCAGACTCTTTAGTTGGTTCAAGGGTCCTAACCTCCGCAGAAAACAAAATTGCTTCTTGCTCACAAGTAGATTGTGAACAGAATCTAGTCTAGCTTTCACTCATAAATCTGACTTTACAATCATTTTTCAGCTAATCTCTTTTCTATCAAGATATGCATTCTTGGTACTATTACTAGACATCAACTAGATAAGCTTTTGAGATGTTTTTGGGCTCCTGTGTATTGAATTTCATTCACTTGCAGCATCTAGAGCCATCTAGTATCTCTAATCTATGCATCTGAAGAAGAAGTGCAACATCTGAAGAGGATGTATGGCAGCTGAACATCACTGAAAACTATGATGTGGGGTATTCCTATGGTATGCTCCAAATCTCACTCAAGAAGTATTAAAAGCTTTAATAGGACCCTGAGAAAAGGTAGAGATATTGTTTCTCAGCTCTTCAGACCTCACATCATCAAAGAAGTTATTGAGGAAGGCATTATTAGTATCCTTCAAAGAATTCAAAGATCTTGGCTACAACTGCTTGAGCCTATAAGATGCATATCCAAAAGAGAATATGGGAACAATTTGCAGAAAATAAAGTCCTTAGAGACAACATTCAGCTTGATTCTCAACAAATGCTAATGGGGGTAACCACCAAGCACCTGATTCACTTATTTTTAACATTTTCTTTTATCTTTTCATTTTTATTGAAGGAAAGAGAGAGGGAAACCATACTCACACAAATTAATCTTTTCAGACCTGAACGAGGAATCCGATCTAGTGTTTACCAAGCCCCCAAGACAATAGAATCAAGTAGATTATGTTAGAGGTTAGTTTTGGATCATTCAGACACCCTCACAAGCATGTATAGTATTGGCAGATCAATCCACATTGGTGTTTTTCATGTTATACAGTTTATAATCAATAGCTTAAAGAATGGTCACCAAGGTAACAATTAGATGATTAAAATCCTCCAATAGATTCACTGGTGTAGTGAAAACATTGTCTCAAGTGGTAATCATTCCAAGCATCCTTAAGGGAGATAGTATGAGGAATCATCTTCACCTTTTTGTAAAAATCAGCTAGATATTTTGCGCAAATGGCCTCTTTAATCTATTTTGGCACCACATGGTACGTAATCTTAGGTTTTCAGACCATTTCCTTAACTGGTTTCCACGTCACAGAATAATGAGGGTCCGTTCGTGGTGTCGACCGACACTACTAAGATGTTCATCGGCAATAAGTATTGGTGACGACACCTTTATGTTGATCGATTTTAGTTCATAATGAGGAAAAATCTTTGAGTCTTTTTTGCGAAGGGTGTCGATCGACACCCTTGTAGTGTGGGTCAACATCAGTTTCCGGTGTCGACTACTTCTTCAGATTAGTGTCTGTGTGATTAATTTATCTTAATCCGAACTCAAAACCCCAAAATTTGAAGGGGTGTTGACTGATACCAGTCTTGGGTGTTGACTGATATTGAGATTGTGACCTCAAAATCATATCTTCATCCATCTCTTCCAGCTCCATGAATGAACTTATAGTAATGCCTTTATTCCACTCTCTACCATGATGGCATTGACACAATGCCTTGGGTTGGTATTTCTACTTCCATGGAGCAATCCTTTTTTGCTTTTTTACTGACACATCAATCTGCGAAATTTGAATATCTAACTTCTTAACACGAGTGTTCAAGATTCAAACTTCCCATTTAGGTCAGCATACATTGAATCCATCTTCCAACTGATGTCCACGGTTATCTTCGTCTAACCTTCAAGAATTTGC
Organism: Moricandia arvensis; assembly: GCA_905132765.1. Classification (NCBI taxonomy): domain Eukaryota; kingdom Viridiplantae; phylum Streptophyta; class Magnoliopsida; order Brassicales; family Brassicaceae; genus Moricandia; species Moricandia arvensis. The sequence continues at coordinate 122,192 of CAJHQP010000141.1, forward strand.
TTAGATTACATTCTCTGAAGTTGGTGTAAGAGGTGTTTGATAAGTGGGGGAACCATAATTCCTTGTGAAGTCGTTGTTGCTCTAAAAAAGTTTCTAAAATAAAGGCTTTTGAGTGTAACCAAATCTCTAACCTTGAAAATCAGTTCCAAAATTGACATCTTTTTCCAGACTCTTTAGTTGGTTCAAGGGTCCTAACCTCCGCAGAAAACAAAATTGCTTCTTGCTCACAAGTAGATTGTGAACAAAATCTAGTCTAGCTTTCACTCATAAATCTGACTTTACAATCATTTTTCAGCTAATCTCTTTTCTATCAAGATATGCATTCTTGGTACTATTACTAGACATCAACTAGATAAGCTTTTGAGATGTTTTTAGGCTCCTGTGTATTGAATTTCATTCACTTGCAGCATCTAGAGCCATCTAGTATCTCTAATCTATGCATCTGAAGAAGAAGTGCAACATCTGAAAAGGATGTATGGCAGCTGAACATCACTGAAAACTATGATGTGGGGTATTACTATGGTATGCTCCAAATCTCACTCAAGAAGTATTAAAAGCTTTAATAGGACCCTCAGAAAAGGTAGATATATTGTTTCTCAGCTCTTCAGACCTCACATCATCAAAGAAGTTATTGAGGAAGGCATTATTAGTATCCTTCGAAGAATTCAAAGATATTGGCTACAACTGCTTGAGCCTATAAGATGCATATCCAAAAGAGAATATGGGAACAATTTGCAGAAAATAAAGTCCTTAGAGACAACATTCAGCTTGATTCTCAACATTAAGTCCTCCAACTTATCAATGTGACTGTGGGAACCGAAATTCGCACTTTCAATTTTAGTGAACAGAGGAAAGTCAAGAAACCATAACTTTCCTTAAGGTTTCGGATTCCCTACGTAAACACATGAATACGAAAAAGAGAAAATAACAAGATATCGAAAGAGATTTCATAGAGGTGTTATATTGATTAAGACAAAGTAAAGTTACAGAGATTCACCGAAAACAAGACGGACAAGAATTCGTCAATAGTGGAGAACAAAAGAAACAGAACAGTAAAACGTTCTAAGTATCAAACTCGCTAGTCTAGCCGTCTAGATCCTAATTTCTCCTAAAGCTAATAATAACTTCCCCCAAAACCTAATTTTCAGATCCCCTGATCCTTGTTTTGGATCTTCTTTATATAGGTCTCTTGGGTAGGTCATCTTTACTTTTCTGCCCACGATTCGAGTTTATCTTCCGCGGGCAATTCTTCCTTATCTTCTCGATTTTCCATAATTATCTTGAGACTTGACAATTATCTTCTTTTTCATTTATCCTTTGCGTAAATCCGATAAACCTCCATTGCAATAGGGTTCATTCTTGTTTAAAATCATAAGTGGGCCTTTATCGTATTTTAGGCCCTTTCGGGCCATTTTATGATTCTGGTGATTTTTACGATTTCTTTTCGAGAAATCGTCCTTCATACTTTCATACAATGTTTTGTTCCGCAAAATAACAAACCACTCATGTAATCGAGAAAAATGTCGGTGTTTAAGTTAGCTGTTTTAGTTTTACACAATTGTCTTGAAGTTTTAGCGAGAAAATAAGATTTACGGGTTTTATTGTAAATCTTTAATGGAAACTCAAATCGAGACAAAAAAAAGAGAGGTCTTAACAAAGATTGGACAGAGAGGATAGTAAGACGATGTGGTCTTCTCGCCCATGGCGACTAGACATTTTTGAGTGTCTAATCGCCCATGGGCGGCTAGACATTGGTGAGTGTCTAGCCGCCAATGGGCGGCTAGACTATGCTTCATGTCTAGTCCACCATGGGCGAATAGACGGTGTTCCGTGTCTAGTCGCCCATGGGAGACTAAACGATGTTCCGAGTCTAGTCGCCCAAGGGAAACTAGACGGTGTTGCTTGTCTAGGTGCCCATGGTCGACTTGACAATGTTGATTGCTAAATTGCCCGTTGGCGACTAGACAACGTCTTTGTGTCTAGTCGCCCATGGGCAACCAGACAATATGCATGGCTCTTTGTTGTCCCAAAATTTAATATGTACAATTGTTCAGAATGAGTTTCCTTCGGGGATAGTCTTAGCAGTCATGGGCGTTGATTTCAAGATTACTTTTTTTTACCGCCAACACTTAGCCCTCCAACTAGTAAGTTTCGAGTGCGATTCTTACGAGTGAGTGATGTGCGTTTGATTGGAATCTACGGCCAGGAATTTTTTGCAAATAATCGCATATATTTTGTTGATTATTTTAATTGTGGAAAATTTTCTATAAGTATAGGACCTTCGCGTCTCATACAATCCACACTTCTAACTTTGCATCTTTTCTTTCTTGAGAGCTTTTTTGAATCAAGATGAATTCTTCTCACGACGAGCAAAGAAGCAACGAGTCTAGGATGTGCGCTGCCCTTTAGGAGAGTTCGTCAAACTCTCCTTCTCCTGGTGGCATTCCAACTCATGTGCCTGAGTATCTCGCTTTTCGAGAGGAGCTGACTTGCGTGATGCTGAGGCGGGGAGCTCTATCCATGTTGATAAGACAGATCACTCCATCTCGATTGTTGCCTTGAAACCCATTGTCGGGTTGCCATCTTCCTCTCTGATCGTTCCTGAAGGTGGAGTGATTGCGACATAGGTTCCAGCGCAGCCGACGGGTTCTTCTACGATTCCGGTTTCTGTTACCCGTACTGAAAAACTCTTGAGTCGATGCCTCCTCCTCCGGCTAAGAGAAAAATTTTTCTTGGGGTTATGTGCCCTTAGTGTCACTCCCATTATTGTGCCAAAGAGTCGTAAGAGGGCTTTTACAAACCCTGAGACAACTAAGAAGATGAGATGCGTCAGACGAAGCGAGATCGTTCACCCCTGGGGGTTTCCAGTTTGAATTCGATAAAGCCGTACCATACCAAGGTTTGATTCAAGATTCCTTTTCCGCGTGTTAGATCTTTTCTCATTTCTCTTTGTTGCGCAGTTTGTTTCTTTGATCAACATGATGATTAACGACTGCGGATCAGAGGTCGAGCGTCTCTTGAAAAAGCTTGCTGAATCGAAACATAGATCGTCGCAGCTTGAGGCAAAGTTAGGAGTTATCGAGGAAGTCCATTCTCTCGAGGTATCAAGGTTGGAGAGTCGAATTAGCGAGTTGGAGAGAGATCTTGAAAACAGTGAGCTCCTTGCTCAAGGAGAAGAAGGTTAAGAAGGCCAAGGCTTCGGGGTTGCGTCGTCTACAGTGTCGGATTGACAACGTAGAAGGTTCGTCGAGCTGCAGGGTCGCAGAGGCTAAGGCCGGGTTTCAAGCATGTTTAGCGAGGGTTTCTAGTTCCCTTAATTCCTTGATTGATATTTACGAAAGAGATCTTGCTCTGGCGGTTATCGAAGGGGGCATTCAGCTACTTCAGGACGAAGGAGCTCCGTCTCTAGAGGCTGGAGAGGCCAGGCTGTCTGTACGTAAAGCAGAACTGACAGCCGTAGATAGAGATTTTGATTCGATCCTCACTGATCTGAAGTCTGAGTGCACTCTTCTGACGCCTTCGGATACCCTCGAGGGGCATGATCCCGTGTTGAGCTTTGCGATGTGGTCGAGGGAGGTGCTGTCGATGCGGCTTCAATCCTTGGTGACGCGATGGATGAGGACGAGGTCTTGACTGTCGCAGATGGATAAGGTTATGGTCCCGTTCGAGATGTTTTATTTTAATGTTTTCTGCTTTTGTTTGATTTGGCCGTCTGCACCCAAGTTGTATGTTTTCGGGACTGGCCATATGTGGCTTTGAATCCCTGCCGCTTTGCGGCTTTTTAATAAATGGTATGTTATGCTTTGAAAGCGTAAGAGCGTGTGTGTAGGGAAGAATATGATTTGTCATATCGTACCTAACTCTTTGCAGATCGTTACATTCATCGTTCGCTTTTGGCGAAAGCTTTGAATTTTTTTTATTTTTCGAAATTGTATGAACGTACGAAAATGAGTGAAGATACATGCTTTAGGATCTCGTATCGGTTAGATAACATGCCTTGAGATATTGGAGATCAGTTTGTTGGGTTTAGGGTACAACCTAGGCCTAGTAATGATTTAGAGTTTGCAGTGACTATTTCGGTTTACTTTACTCGTAGCATTTTTGACCTGGTTCCATCTCGATATTGAAGTCTGCAATGAGTACTCGACTTATATGACTTGCTTTGGTTGGGAACCAAGCATCTCTTCAAATACAATTTTGAAGCTGTCTAGAAATGCTGACCAAAATTTTGGGTTTCTTTTATAGCGCACTATTATCCGGGTGTCGAATGTCGGAGAACTGTCTCAATGGGATGAAACAGCTTAGCCTGTTTAGGACGTTAGAGTCGTTTGTTGTGATCAGCAACAAATATGATGGTAGGTGTTACCGTTTTGAGTCTTTGCGAAGAATAGGTGTTAGTGCGTATGACTGTTTGGGCTTCCGAGATGGAAGTTTCATCTAGGAAGGTATTTTGTTTAAAAACTTTTTCTTCGAGCGTTTGCAACGTCTCACTATACTGAATGTTAGTTTTTCTTTGGTTTGCCACATTTCTTGATATAACGTTTGCGGGCTCAACGAGTTTATTGGTTGTTGAATAGGTCTGATGATATATATATTTTTTAAACTGTTTGTTGTTTCTTGGGCATTGTTTTTAAGCGTTTTACCTGCTTGTTTGTAGCTTCGAAGTGTTATTTCGTGGTTAGTGAGACTTATTGTAAGTTTGTCCGCGTTTTCTGTATTGCTTATTTTGTTTTAAAAATATCGAGTATGAGCGAACAGATATTTAGAAAAATAAGAGTATACGAGTATGTGTATACGTACCCACTCCCCGCTCAGTCCCCCCATTTTTCAAAGAGAGGGACAGCTGAATTCTTATTGTGATGACTTGCCTACGTACCCCTTTGGGGGATCAAACCGTCTCATAATTCATTTTGTTGTGACGTGATTGTTTAGTGATAGTATTTCTTGAGACGCGTCCGAGGTTCTCGGAATTTTGACGTCTTGTATGTTGGCCTTTGTTAGTGTTGTTATATTCCCTCTTCGACTATTAAAAAAACAAACAATATATGGGATAGGGGTTCAAGAAAGGGGTTCAGAAATATTATCTCTTCTCTCAAAACTCAAAAAAAAATCAAGGGAAAATTTCAAGTTTACCACTTTTGTTGTACCACTTTTCATTTTTACCTTCATTAAATAGACATTTTCATAAATACCATTTTTTAAGAGGTAAATTTTTTTAAAAACAAATAAGAATCCAAAAATTTACATTCCTAAACCCTACCTCACCTTACCCCCACCCCTCAACTCTAAACCCTAAGTCTTAGATTAGTTAACCCAAGGGTTATAAGTGTGTTTTTCTCTTAAAAAAATAAGAGTAAAAGTGATTAAGGTAAAAGTGAAAAGTGGTACAAAGAAATTTGTATTTTTAACAATTTCCCAAAAATGGGAGAATTTTCATATTTACCACGTTACTGGCACCACTTTTCAGTTTATCTTCATTAAAGAGATATTTTCGTAAATACCATTTTTTAAAAGGTAAATTTTTTTTAAATTAATTAGAATCCTAAATCATACATTCCTAAACCCTACCCTACACTACTCCACCCCTCAACTCTAAACCTAAGTCTTAGATTAATTAACTTACGGGTTATAAATGTGTTTTTTCTCTTAAAAAGATAAGGGTAAAAGTGATTTAGGTAAACATGAAAAATGGTACAAGAAAAGTGGTAGTTTTGGCAATTTCTCGTAATTTAATGGGTAAAAAGAATACAATATCAAACCACAAAGAAACGTGCTACTTTTTTTTATTCTATTTTATTTGCTTAAACTCTATATTATTATGTATTATAAATGTCACCCATCATGTATTTATTTCTATTTTGTGCATTTTCTGATATTCAAAAAAAAAATTGTTCTTATAATTTATAACTTTTTATTTTATTTAGTTTAACATCCATTTTTAATAGTTTTATATATTTAAACATATACTTAGTATATATAAATGATAAAAATGTGGATAAAATGAACATGAAAATTGTTGCCAAAAAAAATTAAAGAAAGAAATTGGTATATTTATATGGATGTGGATAACATGCAAGATTTTGAGTACTAAATTTGTTAATATGTTAAAAATAAGACACACATAATATTTTCGTAATGTAAATTATTTAATTTGTGATTTAATAAAAGAATCTATAAGCAAAATAGAAGAAAAACTGGAAAATATAAACATGATTATTGTGGATAAATCATGAGTGGATAAGATATTGTGGACATGAGAGTTGTGGATGAGTGAAGTTTGATGGATAAGGCAACCAAACTTTTTTTGAGTTTTGACATGCTTGTGGATTGGGTCAAGTGGAATGCGGTTGCGGACAAGTTTTTGTGGATTAATTGTTGTAAACATGTTTGTGTCAATATGTTTTATGGACGAATTTTGTGGATGGATTCTTGTAACTCAATCGAAACAATCATCTCACCGATCAAATTTTATCAGCCATATCTGCCTCCACAACAACATCAACATCAATAATTACAGAAAGTGATGCCTCCTAATTGGTTTAGCATGACGCTTGTTTGCTCCAGTAAGGATAACGATGTGTTTTTCAAGATCGTAATGTTAAGATTTTGAATTGGGAGGAGTTGCATTTGTCAAGATCTAAAAACCGAGACCAAAAAAATTAATCGACAGTGAATTGAATCAATGACCTTGGTTCGACACTCGGTGAACTCCACCATGGATTCTTCAGATCCATTGTAATCTCTCTCTGTTGTAAACCAAAGAGAAAAAGACGAGGAATTTCGTGTATTATTTTATTCATAAAGTACAAAAGGTTCCCTATATATAAGGATTACAATAGATCGTCATATAGATAAATGAAAAGATTACAATAGATCGTCATATAGATAAATGAAAAGATTACAAATCTTATTGCAACTACGAAAAGGAAAATATCCAAAACTAATATGGAAAACGTTTCCCTAACTGTTTAAACCTAAACCTATATGATCTAGGTTTAGTAAACCTCTATGCAGTAGGTTTATGGTCTGTCCGGTTATGGATCATCCATAATCTGGTTCATAACACTCTCCCTTGGATGCCATAACCGTATAGAGCTTGTAATGTGCTTAATGTTGCCTCATTAAAACTTTACCCGAAAAAACCCAATTGGGACAAAACCATGGTGAAGAAAAAAGAGTAACACACATTACTCCCCCTGATTTGGACCTCACTAAAGGTCCTTAAGTCTACGCATTCCAATCTGATGTATTAACTTCTTGAATGTTGATGTTGGAGTGACTTGAATGAACTTGTACCACTCGGACCTCTCCAGACTTTTGTAACTTGCACATGATGGTTGCCCCTTCTACGCCTACGAACATCCCACAGTCCATACGGATGTGTTTCTTTGTCGTCGACCATCTTATACTCTGAGTGGATGTGATTGATCATCCTGTCGACCATCCCATGCACTCAACCAAACACACACACACACGAATTTTGGCTGATGTTGTTGCGATGGTTTGTTTCATGGATTGTCAATATATTGCATAACCTGTATAAGATCTAATAGATAACTTGGATCAACAAAACTAATTAACCCCTCTTTGGGCTTGTCAATATAAAATAAAACATAGTTGTCGAATTTCTTTTATGAAAATACATTGACTGATTGAATCATTCTTATATTCCTCTTTTACTAAGTATTTACTTAGCCTATTGTACCACATGTGGCCGCTTTGTTTTAGTCCATAAATAGATTTGTTCAGCTTTATAATATGATGTTTTTTGGGAACCTTTTCTTATTTTTGAGCTCAATACCTTCTGGTACTTTATATATATATCTCATTATCTAGTGGACCATATAAGTATGCAGTTACTATATCCATTAACCGCAAGTTTAATTTCTCTTTTATAGCCAGACTTATTAGGAATATAAAAGTAGTTGCATCCACCACAAGGGAGTATGTCTTCTCATCATATATTCCTGGTCTTTTTGTGAATCCTTGTGCAACAAGCCGTGCTTTATATCTCACGATTTTACCATGTTTATTTTGTTTTCCTCACAAAGACCCACTTATATCCAACTAGTTTTATATCATATGGTGTCCTTATTATTGGACCAAATACATTTCACTTCCTTAAAGAGTTTACCTCCACGTCTATAACTTTTTTTCATTTAAGCCAATCTGATCTACGAGTGCACTCTATTATTGATGTGGGTTCATGATCCTTGTTTATATCCATAAGTTCAAGTGCTACCTTGTATGCAAATAAATTATCTATTTTGATATCTTTTTATGTTCCAATGTATTACAGACATGATATAATCGATCACAATCTCATTATTATCAGGACCATTAGTACCCTGAAGCTTGGTGTCCCAAGCCTCAGTGTTTGGTACCTTAGAGCTGGCCGGCCTTATGTCAATGTTTGTGGTTTCCTAGACCTCGGATTTGTTTTCATTCTCTGCACCTTTCTTTTGTTTCCGAGGATTCTTATCTTTGGAACCTATTGGTCTACCATGTTTCAAACGTTGTCTAGACTCTTGTAGCAACTTGATTATGTCTCTCTTGGACTTCAATATGTATTGGTGCATTACAAGCTGGTATATATGACTTAGTCACTTTCTTTGGTTCAACAAATGAGTCTAGCAATCGATTAGCTAGCTTTTGTAGATGTATAATCTTTTGGACGTCTAAATCACATTGTTTAATCTGAGGATCTTGCCAAGACAATGATGGTTGATTCCATTCTATTTCTTTTACCAGCTTATTATTTTCTCCCTCTTATGTTGGATAGTCAGATTTATGACAATCCGTGTACCTAACCCTAAATAGATCACCCATGGTCGGCTCTAGGTACTTAATAATCGTGGGAGATTCATATCCAACATATACCCCATCCTACTTTGAGGTCCCATCTTAGTTCTATGTGGTAGAGTAATTGGCACATCCAAATTTGTTTAGATGGGATATGTCTGGCTCATGACCCATGATTTAATTGAGATGATGAGTATCTATGCTCACTAGATGGCCTGATGCGTATCAACTCTGGTGCATGTAAAACTGCATCTCCCCAATCTTTGACAGGGAGTTTTGACCTCATGAGTAATGGTCTAGTAATGCGTTTAAAAGATTCGGCTAAGCCGTTTTATGCATGGACATGCGCCACACTTATGTTCCACACTTGCCCCCATGGACATATTATAATCATCAAACGCCTAGGACATGGATTCACCAGCATATTTTAGACGTATCGTCTTTAAAGGAAAATATGGAAAATGAGCTCTTAATCTGATTATCTGAGCAAGTAACCTTGAAAATGTCAAATTTCGTGTGGACAATAAGCATACATGTGACTATCTGGTTGATGCATCAATAAGGACAATGAAATATTGAAATTTCTCACAAGATGGGTGTATTGTTCCACATATGTCACCTTGTATTCTTTCCAGAAATTTATTGTTTCCTTAGTCACTTTGACTGGTGATGGCCTAACAATGAGTTTCCCTTGTGTATATGCTACACACGTGAAATTCTTTGGGATAACTCTTCATTCTTTCAAAGTGTGCCATTTTCTATTACTTATCAATTTACGCATCATATTTGGACCAGGATGGCCAAGCCGGTCATGCCATAAAGTGAAATTCTCAGTAATCCTTTTGTTCACTTCGGCATCTAGCCTCTATCATATTGATCTTGGCAAAGTAAAGACCAGTAGAGAATGCAGGTATGGTCTCGACCATTTTTTTATGGCCTTGGGCGTATTTCTATGTTTGAAGGAACTCTTTGTTTCCTTCGCCTATTGTTTCTATATGGAAACCATTCATTCTTATATCTTAGTAACTCAATGGGCTTCTCTGGGTGAATATAAAGCATCAGATATCTCTAGATGCATGCCTTTTAGGCAATAATATACATGTCTTGCCGTGGCCCTCTATTAGATTGGCTATACCTTCTATGGTACTTATATTGGCGTGTTCATTCATTCAATAAAGTAAATTCACAGAGATTCAAACAAAAAAAACATAAAAGCAAATAAATCACAAAATTTTGATGTCGAAATCAACTGGATTCTTTTAGGCAATCAGAAGTTTCATATTCCTTAAGATCATCTTTTTCATGATCAAAATCATCTTCACCATCTTGATGGACCAAGTGGGTTTCAAGATTTTTCCCTTTCAAACTATCTTGGTAAAGTTCAACAAGATGTTTGGGGGTCCTACATGTCTTAGCCCAATGATTATCCATCCCACACCTATGGCATGCTGATTTGGTCGAGTGTTGTGGTTTAGAGGAGATACCACGACCTTGGTCTCGACCACAGCTGAAATTAGGTTGATACCCTGGGCCACGGCATAGTGGTTTGGTTGACCACAACATGTATTATAGTGGCCTCGACCACGTCCTTGCCATCGCCCACGACCTCGACCATAATGGTTCCTTTGGCCGTGTGGTCTATTGTTATGGACATGGTTATATTCTTTCTTTGCCTCTGCGGCCACATTGGCTTCATGTAGTGGGGTTGATCCAGGAGGTCTCAATTCACTGTTTCTCATTAATAATTTATTATTTTACTCAGCCAGCCATATTTGCATATGTAGTAAGCCTTTTCATGATATGTTTGTTGTACCAGCACATTACTTGTGTGGAAGGTGGAAAATGTCATTTCTAATATATCATTATCAGTTATATCCTCACCACACATATTCAATTTAGAAACTATCTTAAATAGGGCTGAGTTATACTCGTTCACGGAGTTGTAGTCCTAGATCTTGAGATTCCTCCAATCATACATAGCCATTGGTAATAACACCATTCTTTGGTGATCATATCTAGTTTTCAATTCTTTCCAAAGGTCTAAGAGATTCTCTATTGTCAAATACTGATCTTTGAGACTCTCAGCAAGATGATGGCGAATTATTATGATAGCTCTGTATCTATTCTCACTTTCATTATTGTCCTCGGTGATACTTTAACCAAAACCTTTTGATTTCAGGATAATCTTAGTATCCAATGCTCATTGAAAGTAATCATTACCAGAGAGATTTAAGGCACCAAAATCCAAGTTGTTGATTTTCGACATCTGAAATCATATGTTCTTATACTTTAGGTCTAGGGTTTATACGACCATGCAATCAAATCATTCGACCAAGACATTCTTAACAAGTGATTTCTATATGTTCATGTAAACCTATAAACGTGATCTATATGTTCAAGTAACCTCAATCAAAAACAATCAATTCGGATCATGCTAGGATCATGTTTTATTCTAGGTGGTCGAATTCTATAGCAAGTTAATTGATTTCAATCTTAAGACATTCAATCAATAATTCGACCAAGCTAGGGTTTCAAGATTCAATATGTTTAGGGTTTGATCAATCAATCTATTTCAAGCATGAATCTAGCAATCCTAGGATACGGATTTTATTAGGGTTCTATCAGGGTTTTATCAATAGATTAGGGTTAGTTCTTAAAATGATCAATCAAACTAATCAACCTAGCATTCGATTAGGGTTAGAGTATAAATCAAAACAATCAATCAGTTTCAGGTATGAGTTTAGCAAGCCTAGCATTCAAGATCTATATTAACATAAAAGTTGGACCATATAACCTCAATCTAGACAAAACAAACGGATCATGCAAAAACAATCTATCGGATTCCAAGCATGTATTTAGCAACCCTAGCATACCGGTTCTAGCAAGATCATACGGTTAAGACTAGTTTATTAAACAAGACATCCATCATGCAAAAACTATCAACCTAGCAATAGGAACTTATTCTCAAAACAATCGGATCAAGCAGAGACAATCTATATCATACGGATTCTATTAGATCATATTCTAGCATACCGGTTCTAGCAAGACTATCAATCAACCAACCAATTTCAAACATGAGTTTAGCAAGACTAGCTTAGCATATGGTTCTATTAAGTTATAAACAAAACATAAATCATGCAAAACCAATCAACCTAGCAATCGATCCTAACCTCAAAACAATTAGATCAATCAATAAAATTGGACATGTTTAGCATTAGGGTTTCATAATATGCGATTAGGGTTTTAGGGTTTTAAGGATTCGATTTGAGCATTAAGTTTTTGATTAGGGTTTTGAGATTTTAGGGTTCTTAGTGTTTACCTTAAACCACCGGTCTTGAATGGACCACCGAGAGAGAGAGAAGGATCTTATGATTCTCGAGCTGGAAACTTGTGTCCTTACGGTCGTGTATCGTCTTGGCTTGGACTTGCTGGATCGGTTTTGAACAAGTCTCAGGATCGTCCGTGAAGCAAGCTTGGATCATGATCAATGGAGGTTCACGATCGATGATGTTTCTTGCCGTTTAGGGTTTGATCGAGAGAGAGAGAGATCGTGAGATTATGGTTTATGTGTCGGATCTTTTAGCTTAAGGATTTAGAAGCTATCATGCTGATAACGCGTTGTAAATCAAAGAGAAAAGGAAGAGGAATTTCGTGTATTTCTTATTGTATTGTGTTATTCATAAATTACAAGGTGTTCCCTTTATATAGGGATTATAATAGACCGTCATATAGGTAAATAGAAAGATTATAAATCCTATTGCAACTAGGAAAAACAAAATATCCAAAACTAATATGGAAAAGGTTTCCTTAGCCGCCGAACCCTAAACCTATATGGTCTAGGTTTATTAAAGATCTATGCAATAGGTTTATGGTCGGTCCGGTTATGGGTCATCCACAATCTGTTTCATAACACTCTCCTCTGTTTTACCCTTTTCATTTGTTAAATTCTCAAAAGGACATAACGGAATGAATTCAAAGAATATTGTAATATGTAAACCAAAAATGAATGCGCTCTTTGAAATTTTAACAATCAATCAAGCGATGTATTCTACAAAAACTAAAACTTTAAAATTCAAGAATGAATTAAAGAATATCAAAAGATTTTGTTAGAGACATTGATTGAACATATAAAATAATGAGAGAGTCGTATTTTAGGACAAAACCAAAAGAACCCTAATAAAAAGAGTGACATAACTGATTTTGGCAGAGCGTAGAAGTTTTTCTCTCTCTACAAAGCTCCCTTCCATCTCTAGAAACCAAACTGTGAAATCCTAACTCCGGCTCGGCGTTTCGCCGGTGCCAGAGCCCCTCTCTCTCTCTCTCTCTCTTTTACTTCTTTTACCTTTGCTCTCTTCGTTTCTGCTTCACCCTTGGTCTCTTTGCTTGCTGGATTCTGGGTTTGTTGGGGATTTTCCGGCGACTTGGTACGAGTTGGTTGGCAATTCCTTTCGGCTCTTTCTGGAACAGCGGCGAGGCTACTGTGGTAACAGAAGTGGAGAGGGTCGGCTTTTAGAGTTTGAGGAAGAGCCAGATCTGATTTTTCTTTTAGATCTCTGGCGAATCTTCGACAACGGCGGCACGTGGCTTGGGGTAGCGACTCCTCTACCATGGATCTACCTTCCTACAAGAAGGTGTGACTATCGAAGAAGAGTTCAGATCGGCGAGTGAAGCTCAGTTTTGTTTTCCGGTTCTCGGAAACAACAAGTATCAAGGTCTGCAACGAAGGACTTGTCAACCGGAGGAGCTTACCTTACAACGGTACGTGGTGGAGCTTTTACTTCCCAGCACCGGTGACTCTAACCGGTGGTACGAGTTCCACACCGCCGGAAGCTTGAACTTATGGTACCAGCTCGCGTATGCTGTAGAGACTCGACTTTTCAATCCGGATGAGTATGTCCGGTTTTGAGGCTGAGGATCAAGACGTCGAAAGTCGGTGGTATGACCCTAGTCTGGGAATGCGCCTAGGTGTAGGTGATGTCGGGTCAAGTGTTTCACGCCTATCTCATGGACCAACATCATAATATGATATGTAAACTCGGCTGTAGGTTTATGTCTCACGGGATTAGTAAGCGTTTTCGCATCACTGAGGTCTAATTTAGGGGTCGAAAGAGTCGATTACATTCTGGGTGTGGGATGGGTCGTACTCATTGGGGTTTAATGTACAAGGAGAATCTGATTGGGTAGCGTTGAGTCCTTGGAAATGTCTCAGGGTGATACTAGATCATCTCCTTGTATATGTGGTTTAATCTCTTATGAGGTTTAAGTTGATGTACCCTATGATTTGGTGAATTTGAAGTTGATGTTGAGCCAAAGAAAAAATAATGAGAGTCATTAGTTTCAAGAAGAAGAAAGACAAAAATAAATAAAAGAAAATGTAACAAATGTCAACTAAAATTATTTGGTTAAAAGGGTATAATAGGAAATTTGTTCCGAGAATGTGTTCGCCAACTTTATTGTGTAAGTGTAATTGTAAACTAGAATTATGTCTCCACGGATCATTTTTTCTTTAAATATCTCAAGTTTACGACATATTGGTCACATTTAAGGTTATGTTTTTAATAGGAAGGGGAAGTGGAAAATCTTATTAAAACTAATAGTTGGAGACTATCTATTACTATAAAGAAGACTATGTCTCTCTTCTTAGAGAGCCACGTCATCAAATAAAGTAATCTAGACGTGACACGTGTTATGGATTATTGGATTGACAATTCCCAAGCGTTTCTTTTGGGCTGTCATCTGGGCTTCACAAAAAAAAAGATGGGTTGCGTAAAGAACTCGGTCGACTCTAGGAGACTCCGCCGTCTAGTGAAAACATTTACCATAACCCTAATTGATGATTCGATTCCATTCATATTCTTGACTACGATAACCTGAAACGTTTTGTGATTACGCTCTAGCGAAGGGTATCTTGAACCATCGTCAATCTATCCTTCAATGCTTCCTCATTTACTGACTCCTCCAGAAATTTCAACTATAAAAAGTTATGCTTGACCCTCTGAAATGCATCAGTTCCTTCTTCACATTCATAAGCTTTCTAAGAAACCAATCTTCGTTAATGGCCAATTCCTTTGTTTTCCTCGCCGATTTGCAGCCGCTTGCTTAGGTTCTGGGAAGCTATGAATGTTAAGCACAGCTGTAGGTGGTGGAATGCTCCTCTCTGCAAGGCCCACTGAACAAGAGGGCTTGGCCCACATAGGCTCCAGCGTGGCGAGAGGGCGACCCCGTACTTAGCGCCTAAATAAGCATTAGCTCGGATAACCCCCGCGGTTAACCGAGTTAATGATCATTCAAGAAAAGGACGGGACCTGCCTTAGCTGGCCGACCATGGCGACGACGAGGTGGACGCTGTAGCTTCGACCCCCGACGTCGCCGCACCGCTCGCTCCGACCTTCGTCGACTCTGTCATGGAGCGCCTTGCTCGCCAAGATGAAGCCCAAAAGACGACGAACGAGCAACTAGCAGCTATCGCCGCCATACTCGCTAACCCGAACGACGGCGGAGAGCACTTGTCGACGGCCCGGCGATTTCTCTTCAACACAAACCCTACCCCAACTCCGGCGAACCAAAACATCCCGACCGCGACAACGGACGACTCCGCGCCTCCGAGGAACGGTACCGACCTACAAACCATCCAGGAAATCGCCGCGCTCAAGCAAGCTCTTCTCGATATAAACTCGAAAATTCACGGAGTTACAACCTCCGCCCCACTCATTGAGAGTGTCCTCGCAGACACACTCCGGATTCCGTTCACCAGCAAGATAGCCGACGTCAGACTTTGCAAAATGGACAAGATCCGCTTGCCGACCTACGACGGGCTATCAGATCCAACAGCGCACATCACGTCCTTCAACATCGCCATGAGGCGACATAACTTCCCCGACGGAGAACGAGATGCTGTTTATTGCCAACTCTTCGTCGAAAGCCTCGCCGGCGTGGCCCTCGCTTGGTTCACCAACCTTCCGGAGAACTCCGTCGACAGCTTCCACGACCTATCGTCCATGTTCTTAAAGAACTACATAATATTCACACGCGAAGAAGCTACCGCATCCGACCTTTGGAACTTGGCCCAAGCGCAAGGACAAAGCCTCCGCAGCTTCATGGAGAAATTCAAAGGGATTGTTTCGAAGGTCAAAGTCCCGGATAGCATCGCCGTCAACGCCCTCATGAATACCCTCTACGTGCACTCAAAGTTCCGAGACGACCTCTATAGCCATCCGACTAAGTCACTCTCTGATGCCATAGCTCGGTCCAACAACTTCATTCGCATGGAAGAAGATACCAAAGCAATCATCAGCAAACAAAACGCTACGAAACAAGCATCGTCCAAGAGCAGCGATGCTCGTACAGAGCCACGGCAACACACCTCTAGTGATAAACAAAACGCGAAGAAGAGTTTCGTCTACGTAGTTGACAAAGACGACCTCTCAGGCTCAAATGTCGTGGTCCGAGCAAAAGGATGGAACCACTGGGAAAAGGCAGACGATGACGAGCAAAAGCCACCAGGCCCGTCCGAAGAATCAGGATCGAAACCGGAGGAACTAGATAAATACTGCTCCTACCACAAAAGCAAGAAGCACAACACGAAGGAATGCAAAGTACTGTACGAACACTTCCTCTCGTCTATAGCCAGCGGCAAGCTTAACATCGAGCCTCCCAAATCCAAATCAAAGGAGAACAATTGGAGTAAGAACAAAGAGAAAAGAATCCAGAAGACGAAAGGTAAAGCTCCGCAAGCTGAATTCACGACGACATCGGCGCAGACCGCCGCGATCACACGGGAGAAAGACGACTCCTCCGCTGACGAAGGACAATCGAGGAACCAACGCCGAGTCGAGGTGATACATGTGCATCCCGAGCGCTCAACCTACGACGCTAGCCCGTCCACGACCGTTCAACAACTATTCAACCAGCAACGGACCAGCGACAAGGTCGACGACTCCGATCTACGACGCAAGCTAAAACGCAAAAAAATCGAAGTCAGCGGAATCTCTCTCGACCACGCGAGCCCATCCTCAACCGACCTCAGAGCTACCATTAACGACCTCAAAGCGAGGAAAAAGGATCTCCTTTACAGCGACCCCCGCAACGCCCTCAATTCGAGGAAAGAGGATCTCAGGATCAAGCTTAATCAGACGAAGAATTCCGATCTACAACGGCAATCTGAAACAAAGGCTGTTGAGGAAACGACGAGCCAAGGACTCATAATACCGAGCTCCGACTTGCGGGACAAAATTCGTCGTAGACGCATAAACGTGATAATGGGCGGTTCCCCCCCCTTGCGGAGAATCAGTCCGCTCGATTAACAACCATCAAAGGCAGCCTAGAAACTCCCGGCGCTGGCCAACAAAGCCCGAGAATGATCCAACGATCACTTTCTCAGCTGAGGACGCCGTTGGGGTGAGTATGCCTCATAACGACCAGTTGCTCATTGAGCTTGGAATCAGGGCCTGCGACGTCACCAAGGTCCTGGTTGATACAGGAAGCTCGGTCGACCTCATTTTCCTCAAAACACTCGAGAAAATGAAAATCGACTTAAGTTTGCTCAAGCCATCAAATCGATCACTAACCGGTTTCAACGGAGTCTCCGAAGAAATGATCGGGACGATCCGACTCCCAGTCTTCGCCGAAGGGGTCACCCGGACGGTCAAGTTCTCCGTGGTCGGAACCGATGCTCCCTACCATGCGATCCTGGGAACTCCGTGGCTGCATTCGATGAAAGCGATTTCCTCAACCTATCACCAGTGCGTCAAGTTTCCGGGCAACGATGGATACATCCAGACGATCCGCGGAGACCAGCAAGCAGCCCGTGATCTTCTTGTCGCTAACGTTAAACTCCAACAACAGCCACCGAGGGTGAACGCCGTTACCAAGCCACTCAACAAGGTGTTCCCACAAAAAGACGAGGTCATCGAAATCCAGATTGATAAGGACGACCCATCGAAGGTCGTGCGTATCGGAGCCCTCATCTCAGACGAGATACAGCAGACGATCATCGTGTTCCTTAAAGAGAACGTCTCGACATTCGCATGGACGACCTCCGATATGAAGGGAATAGATCCAAAGATCACGTCGCACGAGCTCAACGTCGACCCAACTTTCAAGCCAATACGGCAGAAGCGACGAAAGCTCGGACCTGAACGATCCAAAGCCGTCAACGAGGAAGTCGATCGTTTGCTCGCAGCAGGTTCCATCTCTGAGGTACGATATCCCGACTGGCTCGCCAACCCGGTAGTCGTAAAGAAGAAGAACGGAAAGTGGCGCGTCTGCGTAGACTTCACAGACTTGAACAAGGCATGCCCAAAAGACAGTTTTCCTCTACCGAACATAGACAGATTGGTAGAGTCGACCGCAGGAAACGAGCTTCTGTCGTTCATGGATGCTTTCTCTGGATACAACCAGATATCAATGCACCCAAAAGATCGCGAAAAAACCGCATTCATAACCGACAGGGGGACTTTCGCCTACAACGTAATGCCGTTTGGGCTCAAAAACGCCGGTGCGACCTACCAACGTCTAGTCAACCGTATGTTCGCTGACAAGTTGGGCGAGACGATGGAAGTCTACATAGACGATATGATGGTTAAGTCTCGCCGAGCTAACGACCACCCGCACCACCTACGCGCATGCTTCGAAACACTAAACAACTATGGCATGAAACCCAACCCCGCCAAATGTACGTTTGGGGTCCAATCAGGCGAATTCCTCGGGTACATAGTTACGCAGCGAGGAATTGAAGCTAACCCAAAACAGATCTCAGCGATCCTCGATCTCCCGAGTCCGAAGAACAGCCGCGAGGTTCAACGACTAACAGGACGCATCGCAGCGTTAAACCGATTCATCTCCCGCTCAACGGATAAATGCCTCCCCTTTTACGAGCTCTTGCGAGGAAATAAACGCTTTATCTGGGATGAGAAGTGCGAAGAAGCTTTCGCTCAACTAAAGGTCTACCTGACTACACCGCCAGTCCAAGCAAAACCAGAAGCCGGCGACACCCTTTACTTGTACATCGCGGTCTCCCAGACAGCGGTCAGTAGCGTCCTAATCAAAGAAGACCGCGGTGAGCAAAAACTCGTATTCTATACGAGCAAGCGAATGACCGATCCGAAGACCAGGTACCCAACCCTCGAAAAGTTGGCCCTAGCAGTCGTTACTTCGGCACGAAAGCTCCGCCCTTACTTTCAGTCTCACACGATCGAGATAGTGACGAACCAACCGCTCCGAACAGTAATGCAAAATTCCAACCAATCGAAACGATTATCTAAATGGGCTCTCGAGCTCAGTGAGCACGATATCGTCTTCAAAAACCGAACAGCTGCCAAGTCCCAGGTGTTGGGCGATTTCATGATCGAGCTCGCTCCAGAGCTGGAGCAAGATCTCGTGCTACCAAATCAGAATTGGATCCTTCACGTCGACGGGTCTTCGACAAACAAAGGATCCGGAGCGGGAGTACAACTTCAATCCCCAACCGGCGAGCTCATACGGCAGTCCTTCCAGCTGGGATTAGCAGCGTCCAATAACGAAGCGGAGTACGAATCACTTATCGCAGGACTCCACCTCGCCAAAGCCGTTCACGCGAAGCGCGTCAGTGCTTACTGCAATTCTCAGCTCGTCACCAGCCAATTTAGCGGTGACTACGACACTCGAAATGAAAGAATGGATGCATACCTCAAGGTAGTGCGAGATCTTGCCAAGGAGTTTGATTTCTTTGGGCTAGTTAAAGTCCCTCGAGGGGAAAATGTTTGTGCTGACGCTCTCGCAGAACTTGGAAGCAAGCTTCGTGACCAAGTAAAGAGAACAATCCCGATACACAAGATTGAAAAACTGAGCATTAGTGCAACACCCGAAGAACAGTCCTCAGAGACATCCCTGATCCTAACCATCGCTCGATCCAACGATGGAAATAACCCAGACTGGCGCTCCGACCTCATCAACTTCCTCGCTAACGGACAACTCCCGGTCGATAAGTGGGACGCTCGAAGAATTAAGGCCCGCAGCACTAACTACGTCGTCATGGACGGGATCCTCCACCGATGGACGGCAAACAAAATCCTCTTGCGATGCATCCACGGCGAGGAAACATATCTCGTCATGGCCGAAACTCACGAGGGCGCAGGGGGCAATCACTCGGGCGGACGAGCTCTCGCCCTAAAAGTCAAGAACATGGGATTTTACTGGCCGACTATGAACTCCGATTGCGAGGCCTTTGAACGGCGATGCGATAAGTGTCAGCAACACGCACCCACCATCCACTGCCCGACGGAAAACCTTCGAACAATGACGGCCCCATATCCCTTTATGCGATGGGCCATGGATATCATTGGGCCCATGCCTCCATCTCACCAAAGGCGGTATATACTCGTCCTCACCGATTATTTCACCAAATGGATCGAAGCCGAATCCTACACCAACGTCTCCGATCGAGAGGTCCAAAAGTTCGTATGGAAAAACATCATATGTCGCCACGGTCTTCCTTACGAAATCATAACGGACAATGGCTCACAGTTTATCTCGTACAGTTTCCGCGAATTCTGCAGCAAATGGAAGATACGCCTGAACATGTCAAGTCCGAGGTACCCACAGAGTAACGGCCAAGCCGAATCATCGAACAAAACCATCATTGATGGAATAAAGAAGCGACTCGATTTAAAAAAAGGATGCTGGGCCGACGAACTTGACGGAGTCTTATGGTCGCACAGAACAACGCCGCGAGGAGCCACCAAATCTACGCCATTCTCTCTCGCATATGGCGTAGAAGCTATGGCACCAGCCGAAGTAAACGTAGCTAGCTTACGCCGATCTAGGATGCCAGCAAACATCGAACTCAACAGTGACATGCTCCTCGACGCCCTTGACGCGATAGAAGAGAGGCGAGATCAAGCCCTTTTGCGCATCCAGAACTACCAACACCAGATCGAGAGCTATTACAACAAGAAAGTCAAAGCTCGACCGCTGGAGCTCGGTGATCTGGTTCTGCGAAAGGTCTTCGACAATACAAAGGAGCTCAACGCAGGAAAACTCGGTGCCAGCTGGGAAGGGCCTTACAAGATAACAAAGATAGTCAAACCCGGCGTCTATCACCTGGAAACGAGAAACGGCGACCCGGTTCCACGAGCTTGGAACTCTATGCACCTAAGGCGTTACTACGTCTGAAAGTCTCCCTCACAAAAAAAAAAAAAAAAAATCCGAGCTAAAGACATCCAGTCACTTTAACTCGTATACCGAGTTAATGACCTCCGAGCCACTTTAACTCGCCGAGTAGATGAGCTTCCAAGGCCACTTCTACTCGGCAAAAAGAACTACGAATGGCTTGATCCTCTCCGCGAGGTACGTAGGCAGCTCTTCGCGAGTCCAGCTGTAACAACAACCAAACCCCTTCCATAGCGATGCTTGCGCCCGGAATTCCCTGAATGTAAGCGGGAAATCACCGACAGCGCACTAGCACTCGTACGAACTCGTCCGAGATATCCTGATCAGATACGACCTCGACGAACTCCGTCAGACCGGTCACGGCTGACGAAGAGACGACAATTCCTGGTACCGCGATAACTTTTGGATTAGGAGTGGCCAACCAAAAATCCACAAAGTTACTTCAAGGCTATCTTGGAACCTTTGTCGGTCTACAAACTACGCAACTCCTCCTTCACTCGCTCCGGACCGAGTCAGACGAGCTCCCGTCGCTTGCGTGATTTAGATTGCGTCGATCCAACGTTCGAACGAGAAATCATAAAAGTCGTATCGAACTAGCGATCAAAACATAACCAAGATGGCAAAGCGCTTAAGATAAAACTGATATTTAACATCAAATAAAAGTCTTCAAGTTACAAAACTCCGAAACAACAAGAACTCCACCAACGGAGTGACGTCTTAAAAAGAAAAAGGAGAAGGGAAGAAAACAACAATGAGGGGGTGATCAAGCTTGAGACACCGTCTGCTCTTCGCCATCCGAGCGATTGCCTTCTTCGTTGAGCTCCGGCACTCTGGTTGAGGAAGCTTGCGGATCCGCGCCCCGACGCACATCTGGATCCCCCGGTCGCCCTCTTTCCGGACCTCGAGCTTCGGAGACACCCGTTATCCGAAGAGGGGAACACCTCGACAGTCGAAGCCCAGCAGCTAGATCGGGATCAAGCAGGTCCAAGTTTGACCCATTAGGATCAAAAGCTCCGAGACATTCCCTATCCATCCTAGCTTCCATATACGGAAGCAGGTCGGTCCTAACGTACTCGGATTCTAACACCAACGGTGAAAGCGAGTAGTCGCGCCCATCTGGCGATCCGGGGTCCAGTGTCTCCGCTGCCGCCTTCAAGTTCTTCTCCTTGGCAAGAAAGAAGTCTATTCTCGCCTGTGGGATATGTTCCCCTTCCTCCTTCAGCATCTCTAAGCAATTCTGTATCCCGAATGCCTGGCTCCAAAGGCAGCGAGCATTCTCGAAGTCGTCCACCCGTCCTTCGTACTCTTTGATCCGCTGAAAGCGCACATCGGCTTTCCTGACCATAGCAGCATGGACTTTAAACCTCTCTCGAGTTACCTCGAGGAGGCGAGAATTGCGAAGGTGGGCTATCTCCCTCTCACGTTCCGAAAGGACTGCGGCGCTCTCCTGCTCGGATCGAGCCTTCTCTCTCGAGAGATCGTCTGCTCTAGCCTTCTTGACCTCTAGCTCTCTGGAGACCCTCTCAAGCTCCATAGCTCGGGTCTCCGCCTCACAAACAGCCTCCTCCTTGGCTGCCTTAGCGTCGTCAAGCATGGCCTTGAGTGCAGCAGCCTTCTTCCGAGCTTTGGAAGCCTTCTTCTGAGCTTTCCCCAAGGACGCATATGTCATCGAAAGCTCGTGGTCGTATTTCTCGACGAGGAGATTCACGCCATCATCAACCTGCAGTAAAAGGAAAACGAGTTATAGCGGGGAGAGCAGCGAGAGAGCTTTGGGAACAGATGGCAGGGAGAACTGTTACCTCGCGTCTGCGACGAACGACCTCGAGGTAATCCGCCGTAAATAGTAACTGTTCAGCGTAGGGAAGCGCTCCTAACTCCGAATTCCCAGCCTGGTCGCCCGCGGGTTTGCCTCGTGGGCATTCTGTATATCGACCTCCAGATCGGGCACACGAGCAACAGGAGGGACTTCTCTGACGACTTGCCTTTGTTGCTCTCTGGTCTCTGAGCTAACCATTCTCTTCTTCTGTTTCTTCTTCTGATGAGCTCCCGGCGGAACATTGGTCTGCTCGGCCGAAGCACCACTCACTCGATCAGGTGACGGAGCATCCCTAGATCCGTCCCCCTGACCGGGAATGCCCCCGACCTCGAGATCACCTTCAGCCGACCTGTTGCTCTTTTTCTTCCTCTTCCTGGAAGAGTCGCCAGTAAGCTGATCCTCGATATTCGATGCTGGAGGAAGACTGGGACCATCGGAGTGATCCCCAGGACCAATTCTCCGAGGCCTCTTTCGGCCCCCGCAAGCAGAGTCGGACGCTCCCATTTCGATGGCTTCGGAAGGAGGAGCGGAGTGACGATCAGACGGCTCCGTACCATCGAGGCCAAAGCCGTCAAGTACATTCATCAGTGCATTACCCTGGGAGGCTCCCCCCCCCCCCCCCCCCCGTTTTTCCCTGAGAAGTTGAGAGAGGTCAGGAAGCCCTTTCTTCATTGCGAGAGCCCGGCTGATTATCTTCTGTTCTTCTTTAGAAAAGAGATTGGATCTCCTCTTCCTGGATTTAACCTCGTACCGGAACTCCTTGTCCCAGCAGCCTAATCAGATAACAGCGTAAGCAAATATAACAATATGCGAATGGAACACTAGGAATGAGCGATCTTTTTACCTTCGTTAACGCGAGCTATCGCGCGTTGGATCCTGTCTTCGCTGATATCGGGCCACTTGCGATGACCCAGTTCGAGCAAAGCCCGGGCGTCAGAAAGGAACGATGGAGGAACAGCGGCGTCGGAAAGATAGAAGTTCGGATGAGGATCTGCACAACAGAAAAAAAGAGAGAGCACAAGTCAGAACCGTTGTGCGCATCGACATTGAGCAAGACGAGCTAACTACCAGCTACACTATTCTAGTAAGTCCTGAATTCGTCGCCCGGAGGCTCGACAAAGGCGTTCTCATCCGACTTGACGTAGAAGTAGCGACGTTGCCATCCAGGGGTCTTGTCCGGATGACCAGTAATGACATTATAGTTCTGTCTCATTCTGACTGAGAAGAGGCCGCGACCCAAGCGAGACACCGTCGTTAGCTGCTCGAACGCGTAAACACACAGGCTGATCCCGATCTCAGCTGCCATGACCATAAGAGCGACCATGATGCGAAACGACCCGTTCACCATCTGACTGATAGCCACTCCACGCCGAGAAACGTATGAAGTTAGCTGGCGGGGAATGGGAAACCATAACCTAGTATGATCCCCGAAGTAGGATTCATACACGCACTGGTAACCTATCGGCGGCGACCACGGACGTTGATCGGAAGTCGGAATCAGATAGGTTACTCCAACCGCGTTTCGAGCTATGAGCTGACTCTCGACTGTATCCACTGTTGACTCTGTCTCTAACGTGTTGGCCCACTCTTGAACATTAGCGGGCCGTAGCAACTCAGGCGGAATCACCGCTTCCATCTCAAAGACTCCATCTCCCATATAGCGAGTTGGAGCTCGAGGAAGGCTCTCCCTTTCTCGCCTCGCTTCGTCAACCCTTACGGAGTTCATTCTCCTAGGCCTATCGAGGCTCGAGTTCGGTGATCCAAACGATCGAGAACACCCCGGTCGGGGATCGCATAGCGCTTGAGCAGCGGCGTTCCCTGCACCATCACCTCTAAGTTCCCTCTCAGTATCAACAACCAAGAGCCGCTGAGAGAGGCTGAGACCGCCCACATCCATCAGCGCGCCCCTGTGCACCAGATCGAAATCCTCGAGAGGATCGTTGGTCATTTCGTCCATCGCCGGGCTCGACGAGACTGCAATATCTTTCCCTTTATCCCCGCGCGAAAATCTTTCCCTCGGACACATCTCGACCGATAACGAAACGTATATATCGTACAAAGCTTAGAGAGAGAAAGTAGAGAGAAGGGAGAGGGGAATATACCTGAAGGCGGCGAAGGAATTGAGAGTGAGCAAATGAAGAGATGTATATATAGGGGAAGGAGAGCACGGCTCCCGAAGGCATTAATTAGGTCTACTAGTAAAGGCTAGTTGGGCCTATAGCCTGGCCGCAGCTACCCACACTCCACTCTAAATGGGCCTCGATCTCAAAGGGACCCCAGTTTCCTCGCGACGGTCAATATTCCCTCACGAGCAGACGCGCCAGAACTCGTCTCCGAGATAACGAAGCCGATCCACTCAAAAGTCAACTTCCGACTTAGCGATATCCAACCGAAGACGGACGAATTGGTCACGAGTTCCGAGCTAACGAAACACGTTTGCTCAGTCAAATTTTGAGCAAAACGACCCAACAGGCAACCGTTCAGGGGGGGGCAGCATGGACCAACCCTATTGTTCAAACGGACCAAATGATAAAATCTGCCCCGACTCAAGCCATAACTCGGTGACAGATCTGAGGGACTTACTGTAGGTGGTGGAATGCTCCTCTCTGCAAGGCCCACTGAACAAGAGGGCTTGGCCCACATAGGCTCCAGCGTGGCGAGAGGGCGACCCCGTACTTAGCGCCTAAATAAGCATTAGCTCGGATAACCCCGCGGTTAACCGAGTTAATGATCATTTAAGAAAAGGACGGGACCTGCCTTAGCGGGCCGACCATGGCCCATTTGGCGAAGGCCCGCCACGCCAGCAAACTACTCGCTGGGCCAGAAGGCGCTATAAAAGAAGGATGGAAGGGAACAAGCAAGGGGGGAGAAAAATTACTCTTTACTCACAAGGCGGCTAGAACTAGGGTTTTGACTCTTGTACTCTCGATTCCGACTTATACTCTCTCAGATCTATACCAACGGCTTAGCTCTCCGAGCATCGCCGTCTCGCCTCTTATTTCCCTATTTGTAACCAACTTTCCCATCAATAAAATCAGTCTTCCATTCATAAATAGTAACAAAACGCCTTCGAAATAACCCACCGACGAGTCCCGTCTACTCATTCACTGAAAAGACCGAACTCGGTTCAAACAACAGCGGTGAGCTAATGGAGGTCGAGATTCTCCTCCTGGATGCCAAGGTAATTTTGGCTTTATTACATTGTTTTTTTTGTTTTGTTTTTTTATCCTGTCTCGCGTTGTTCGTTTTTAGATTATGAAACTTTCAAACCTAATAGTTATTTACCGGAGATGATTTTTTTTTTGTTTTATCATGTTTTGTGGTATTCGACGATTCGTGTTTTGATTATGAAACTTTCAAGCCTAATAGTCCTTCACCAGAGATAAATTTATTCATCTCTCTGTCATAAAAATTATTCCCCAAAAGTTTTTTTATCTTCAAATATATGGGATATGATCATTGTTGTAACATTATCCCCCATAATATTTTTTGTTGAGAGCTACTTTTACAAGTAAGTATTGATCGTTCATATTTTATTTCATCACTATACATTCTGTAAAATTATGTGGAACATATTCTCACAGGATACTCTCAGGTTAGTCACAAATGACACTAGGAATATATCAGCAGCTTCATTGTTGAGAGGCTATGGCCAAGGTTGAGCCACTGAAAATAGCTGAGCTTAGCCAGTTTATCATCACAGCCGAGCCTCAAGTTCACTTGCGACTTTTAATATGTTTGTCTCCACCATCATTCTAAGCTTTGTTTATGATTGCAACATTAATATTATTGCAGAAAACATAATTTATCTGCAATGGGAAAGTCACATGTATCAAGGCAGCAAATGAATGGTCCAAGTGTGCAAGGAAATTTCAGAGGAGTGCCTCATCGTTTGCATGCATGTTTAGCAATCAGACTAATGCCGTTGGTGTTCTCAGGTACACAGTTCTTTTAGTTGTTGTTTTTATAAAGATATAGATGTAACTAACACATTGTACCCTGTCTATTAGGTATCGTGTAAAGATGATTGTTGTGTTAGGAAATACGCGTCGGTCAAATTTTGCGGAAAACCGAAACTTTTACGGGAGCGAAAAAAATACACAAAATTGTTAACGGAGTTCGGCCAACTTTGCCTACATCTCCGGGACCTGCTACCGATCCTTTTATTATCACTGGGAAATTTTTACAAGCTTTCAACACACCCCGATCCCAAATACACTCAAGAAATTAATAATAATTTCTTAAAGAAAAAAAAAGTTTTTTTTTCTTTTTCCTTTTTCTCTCTTTCTCTCACGAGCTTTCTTCTTCTTCTCTTCTTCTCTTGCTCTCTCTTTACTTTGTGATTTTGGGATGGTTTTGCTCTTCACCTTGTGCTTGGTATTTATAGGAGAGGGTGAGGTTTGGTGAAGCTTGCAATTGTTGACAAATCTCACCTACCAAGCCATCTTCTTTGATTACGGCCACCGTCCACCGTCATCACCGGCCACCAAACAAAAAACGTGTTCTTTGACTAACAATCTCCCACTTGAAGACTGATTTCAATCTGTCTTCACACCTTGATCAATGTAGCAGGTCTTCCCAGCTTGTTACTCCAACAAGCTAACTGAGGTTGCACATAACCTCAGCTTCTCACACTGCACGACCTTCGTCAGCATGTCTGCCGGATTCTTACTTCTTGGGATCTTCTCAAGCACCAACACTTCATCTTCTAACGTTGATCTGATGAAATGATACCGTCGATGTATGTGCTTCGTTCGAGCATGGTAAACCGGATTCTTTGCCAAATCAATAGCACTCTTACTATCACAGTACAACACACTTTTCCCTTGGTCATGGTCCAGCTCTTGTAGAAAAGATTGTAACCATATCATCTCTTTTGTTGCCTCCGTTACTGCAACATACTCAGCTTCACAGCTCGATAGAGATACAATTTTCTGCAACTTTGAAACCCAACAAATTGCAGTACCGCCAAAAGTGTAGACATATCCAGTTGTGCTCTTCGTGCTGTCAATGTCACCTCCATTGTCAGCATCAACATATCCCTGCAATCCTGTCTCAGACTTCGTGAAACATAGTGAAAGGCTTGGATTTCCTTTCATGTATCTGAAAATCCACTTAACAGCTTCCCAGTGTTCCTTTCTTGGATTGCTCATAAATCTGCTGACGACTCCCACTGCATGTGCAATGTCTGGCCTTGTACATATCATCGCGTACATTAGGCTGCCTATAGCAGAAGCATATGGAACCTTATCCATATATTCCATCTCGTCTTCCGTCTTTGGAGACTGTTCTCTGGATAACCGAAAATGATTTGCCAGAGGAGTATTGACTGGCTTCGCGTCATCCATATTAAACCTCTTGAGGACTTTCTTCACATACTCCTCTTGTGATAGCTTGAGACCCTCTTTGCTTCTAGTGATTCTCATTCCTAGAATCTGTCTTGCTTCTCCAAGGTCTTTCATCGCAAACTCTTCCGAGAGTTTCGTCTTCAAGCTATTGATCTCATGCAAGTCTGCTCCTACTATTAGCATGTCATCCACATATAGGAGCAATATCAAGTAGGACTCTTGAACCTTCTTGAAGTAACAACAGTGGTCAGCTTCACACCTCAAGAAACCAACGCCTTTAATAAAGCTGTCGAACCGCTTATACCACTATCTTGGAGCTTGTTTCAAGCCGTACAAACTCCTTTTCAGCTTGCAAACAAGGCTTTCTTTCCCTTTAACTTCAAAGCCTTCGGGTTGCTTCATATAAATTTCCTCATCCAAATCACCGTGAAGAAATGCCGTCTTCACATCCATCTGCTGAAGATGCAGCTCTTCTTGTGCTACCAGCCCAAGAACCGTTCTGATGGTCACCATCTTGACTACAGGGGAGAAGATTTCAGTGTAGTCAACGCCTTCTTTTTGTTGGAATCCCTTCACAACAAGCCTCGCTTTATAGCGCTTACTCCCATCAGGTTCTTCTTTTATTCGGTAGACCCACTTGTTATGCAGTGCCTTTTTCCCCTTAGGCAAAATTGCTAACTCCCACGTGTGATTGGATAACAATGAGTCCATCTCATCGTTCATTGCAAGCTCCCACTTGATCGACTCATCCACTTGCATAGCCTCTTCATAACATTCAGGCTCTCCTCTGTCTGTGAGCAGAATGTAGTTGAGCGATGGAGAAAATCTTACAGGCTTTCTGATGACTCTACTTGACCGTCGTAACTCCGTGATAGGTGTATATGGGACCACTTCAGAATCATCACTCTCTTCAGCCTCACCACTCTCGTCTTGAGAGATTTCTTCTTCTGCTGTTGGGGTATCCTGTGGCAACCCTGGTGTCAGGATATCATCTAAGTCAACAGCTCCAGGCTCTTTCCTCTCTGAGCCTTCTCTTAGCTTATCCTTGTACAACGCTTCTTCGTTGAACACAACATTCTTGCTGCGGATGATCTTTCGATTTTCATCATCCCAAAACCGGTAACCAAACTCCTCGTTACCATAACCGATGAAGTAACACTTCTTCGACTTTGAGTCAAGTTTACTTCTTGCAGCATCGTCAATGTGAACATAAGCTAAGCATCCAAATACTTTTAGATAAGAAAGGTTTACTTTCTTTCCACTCCAAACTTCTTCAGGGATCTTAAATCCCAATGGCACAGACGGTCCTCTGTTGATTAAGTAGGCTGCAGTATTGATTGCATCTGCCCAAAACGTCTTTGGCAATCCACAGTGCAATCTCATGCTCCTTGCACGCTCGTTCAAGGTTCGGTTCATCCTTTCCGCTATTCCATTTTGTTGAGGCGTTCCAGGAATAGTTTTCTCCATCTTGATTCCGTTATCAGTGCAGTATCTTTTGAATTCGCCGCTGATATACTCACCACCATTATCAGACCTTAGACACTTCAACTTGAGATTTGTCTCAACCTCAACCATGGTTTTCCATCTCTTGAAAACCGAGAACACTTCATATTTGTTCTTCATGAAGTAGACCCACACCTTTCTTGTGGAGTCATCAATAAAGGTCACATAGTAGT
Organism: Moricandia arvensis; assembly: GCA_905132765.1. Classification (NCBI taxonomy): domain Eukaryota; kingdom Viridiplantae; phylum Streptophyta; class Magnoliopsida; order Brassicales; family Brassicaceae; genus Moricandia; species Moricandia arvensis. The sequence continues at coordinate 151,981 of CAJHQP010000141.1, forward strand.
ACGAACCTCCCAGCGATGCAATAGGAGCGGGTCCCCACATGTCAGTGTGCACCAACTCTAACTTCTCAGACTTTGGCTCTCTTCCTCCTTTCAAGAAACTAACTCGTTTCTGCTTTCCAAGGACACAACTTTCGCACATCTGATGATCCACCGTCTTCAGATCTGGAAGAGCACCATTTGCCACCATGAGTTTCATCCCCTTCTCACTCATGTGCCCCAATCTGCAATGCCACAACTTGGTTTGTTTGGCATCCTCGACAACAGCAACAGTGTCTTGATAGCTCGTCGTCATATAGAGAGTGCCTCTTTTATGACCTCTAGCAACCACCATGGAACCTTTCTTGACTCTCCAGGCTCCACCACCAAAGTTTACATCGTGCCCCGTGTCATCAAGCTGACCTACCGAGATTAGATTTCTCATCAACTTTGGCACATGTCTGACCTTCGTAATCTTCCACACCCGTCCATCTGACATCTTCAAATTGATATCTCCAATACCAACTATGTCCAAAGGTAATCCATCAGCGAGATATACCTTTCCGTAATTTCCAACAACATAATTCTCCATAATGTTGTGGTGCGGTGTGGTGTGAAATGACGCTCCTGAGTCAAGCACCCATGAATCTATTGGGCTATCGACATAGGAGATTGACGCTTTGGTGTTATTTCCAGCTGCATCACGAGCTTCACCTTTTCTCGGGGAATCAACAGACACTACCAACGCATCAGCGATTTCACGTGTCACTGCATTGGCTCCGCCTCTAGTGTTGTCTTCCTTCTTCGGTGGTGCCCGACAATTCTTTTTAATGTGGCATGTCTTTCCACAATTCCAGCACTCCGGAGGCTGTCTGAATTTGGACTGACCCCATCCATTCCTTGACTTCGATCTGCCTTTACTCCGGTTATTTCTGTCTAGATTTCTCCCTCTGTTTTCTACGTTGAAAGCAGAGCTCGTGGATGTCTCCCCAGAGTCTATCCTTCGAACTTCCTCAGCAAGGATACGATCTCTAACATCATTAAATTTAAGTTTCTGAGTACCGACAGAATTACTAACCGCTGCCCTCATCGGCTCCCAACTATTTGGCAGAGATGCCAACAGGATCAATGCGCGCACTTCATCATCAAACTCGATTTCAACGGATGACAGTTGGTTGACAATCGTGTTGAACTCGTTCACATGTGCGGCAACCAGGCCACCTTCTTCCATCTTCAAATGAAAGAGCTTCTTCATGAGAAACACCTTATTATTTGCTGAAGGCTTCTCATACATATCCGAGAGAACTTTCATGAGCCCTTCCGTGGTCTTCTCCTTCGCAACGTTGTGAGCAACGTTCTTCGACAGTGTTAGCCTTATAACACCCAAAACTTGTCTGTCAAGGAGCTCCCACTCAGCCTGGTCCATCTTCTCAGGCTTCTTGCTCAGTGGTTGATGAAGCTTCCGTCCGTACAGATAATCTTCAATTTGCATTCTCCAAAATGCATAGTCTCTACCATCAAATTTCCCGATACCGTGTAGCTCTGATACCAGTTGTTAGGAAATACGCGTCGGTCAAATTTTGCGGAAAACCGAAACTTTTACGGGAGCGAAAAAAATACACAAAATTGTTAACGGAGTTCGGCCAACTTTGCCTACATCTCCGGGACCTGCTACCGATCCTTTTATTATCACTGGGAAATTTTTACAAGCTTTCAACACACCCCGATCCCAAATACACTCAAGAAATTAATAATAATTTCTTAAAGAAAAAAAAAAGTTTTTTTTTCTTTTTCCTTTTTCTCTCTTTCTCTCACGAGCTTTCTTCTTCTTCTCTTCTTCTCTTGCTCTCTCTTTACTTTGTGATTTTGGGATGGTTTTGCTCTTCACCTTGTGCTTGGTATTTATAGGAGAGGGTGAGGTTTGGTGAAGCTTGCAATTGTTGACAAATCTCACCTACCAAGCCATCTTCTTTGATTACGGCCACCGTCCACCGTCATCACCGGCCACCAAACAAAAAACGTGTTCTTTGACTAACATGTTGTTGATGACACAGACGAAGCTGTTTTCGTTGAGTTTTGATGGTAATATAACAAAGCTCACCATTTTTCTGGATGCTGATGCTGGTCATCTGCTGGATTATGATCATTGAGGTTTACTAGAGGATAGCCGAGGGCAAAGATTGTGATTTAAGAAAATCTGCGTAAATCTATCCAAAACGGCCGTTGAAATTCCTGAACTGCATCAATACTCATCAAAGGTTTGCTAAAGAGGCAATGAAGCAGAACAATTGTTTCCTCCTTCTCTGAGATTTCTTGCTTTGAATCTCTACCTAAATACTTCTTGGTAAGTTTGTTATCTAATTAAACTCTAAATCAGATTCCATATGACATGATTTGGATGTATAAGATTTAACCTGATTGAGTGATTTGTGTGGTTCATCATGAAGACCTGATCAATCATAGAACCTGCAAGATTTATTATTTCATTGTTGAAGATTTTTTTATATGATTCTTTCTATGTTCTTATTGAAATTTGACCCTTCACATATAGTCTAAATAATAGCAAAAAGGTACATTTTCCATACACCATACAAAATCTAATAACAGAGTTGAGTGTTATTCATTTTATCTACGGTTAATTCTCTTTCATAAAAGAATAGTCTTCACTGAATTCATGTCTTAGGTGAGGTGATGTACGGAGAGAAGTCTTAAAATCTAAAGGAAGCTCATACTTCTTGGAACTGTGGATGACGAAGACCAAAGATTCTCATTCCTTGGAAACGTACTGGTTTGATGAAAAACAGCTGGTGTTCAACTAAGTGAATTTTGTTTTGGTGAAGGCAAACAAACCCTTGACACTGGTTCTGGTATACAGATTATGAATACCAGTGACTCACAACTACTCTGTAAGATTTTAACCTTTGTACGTGCCATGCGTAATAGATTTGTGGGGACCTAAGGCGAGTTTAAAAAATAAGCTTGCTTATTAAATAATTTAAATCAATCAAAAACACTCTTTAATAAATTTATATTTATATTATTTTTAAATAAGAATTTAAATTTTAAATAAATATAAATTCTGTAACAAACGTCTTCACCATCTATATCTATTACATGTATGCAAAATCATTATAATAGTCAATTTACATAATTAACTATGTATATATATAAAAATATCTAATAAACAAACAAATATTCAAAAATAAAATATAATTAATATAGTCATATATAATAATTTGATTATGTATAACAAACTTATTGTAAGGATTATATTTTATAAGTTAGTCAGTAATATTTATTTTAAAATTTAATCAGTTTTGTTGATATATAATAATAATACATAAGATTCTAACAAACATATATATGTATAAATAGCAACGATAATTTCATATTATCTATCTTAAAATAATTTTAGATATAATGAGTACGTTATTTATTTAATATCATGTATATCATTAGTTTTAAGAAAAAGAAAAACTTATAAAATAATTTAATTCATAAGAACTTTGTTATACTTAATTCAATCGACCGTATTTTTTATTTTTTTTGAAAATTATGTGACTTATCTAGAAGAAATTTATGAATATTATGTTATTTTTAGTTAAAATTAATCAAAAGTTAAAATAAATTTATATTAGTAATTTATTTATTCACCCGCCCGTAGGGCGGGTTTTTCCTAGTTCTAAATAAATTTAATGTTGACTACCACAAAAAAAATTGTATTGTTAATTTGCTAAGTATAATTCAAAACTTTAAACCACTGCAACACAAACTTACCAATCAAGAAAAATCAATGCTTGAAAGTAAGGTTTGTGTATATTACTAAATCCAAATCCCTTATATAAGCGAGTTTTAACCATAAAACGTCATGTATCCAAAAAACCACATTACATTACATCTGCTTTTTTCCGCCAACATTTTGTTTTTCACTTCATTCCAAGGAAAACATACAGAAGCACACATGAAAGCGGCTACTAGAATCCACTCTAGGGTGATTTAAAACATAAACTGAGGATGAGTGAGCAATCCCTGAACACCAAAGCCCATATAAAACCGGCAACTAAAACCCACACTGGGGTGACTTACGGCTACAAACGAAAAGATTAAATCTGACACTAAAACTAGAAAAAGCTAACAAATACCAAAAGGTGAAAAGAAAGATGATTTAGCAAAATTTAAACTTAAGTAAGTTCCAATGATCGGGAGAAGTTGATGCTGCTCATAGCTCGCCACCCGACAAACTCCACCTCCTACATCACGACTTATCATTGCTGCACACGCCCGCCAACGATACCGTCCAAGAACCAAGACTTCACGACTTCAAAACCGACAGGAAGAACCACAACTCGATCCCAAAAACCTTCGGATACGGATAGGACGCGCTTGTCGCTCACTAAATCCTAGATAAAAGCCTACACAAACTCACAAAGAAGACGAGGCCTAACCTAACGGATCCTTTAGAAACACTGACTAAGAACCGAAACGGAAAGCGATCACTAGACCCACCACCCTACGCACAAGACTGCTAAACCAAAGAACACCACACCTTAAAACTACCCCCATTCTCCAGATTAAGAAGACTATCGAGCTCTCTTGTAACCAACTGACTGGAAACAGTTTACCAGGACACAAAAATGGACTGTTGTCCTAACCATCAACACCAAACATGTCTTCACGAGGATATAAAATAATATACCTTAAGATCTTCGATAAATATTATATTTTAAAGATTTTATAGAAAACTTTATTAGACGTACGCCAAAAGAGAGCAATCTCCATATAAATGTTGAAGGTGTGGAGGTATGTTATAAATTGAAGAGATCGTCTAAGAGTTGATAAGACACTTTTGCAGTGATTGTCCGTAAGCCAAGAGGAATGAGCTAAAGTGTATTGAATGCAAGGGGTTTGGTCACACTCGGAGTGAATGTCCTAACAATCTGAAGAAAGAAAAGGAGCAATCACTCCTGTGTCTTAGTGACACCAAATCCGATAGTGACAGTGATGATGAGGAATTGCTTCTCAACTTTGTGGCGTTCATGGGACATGAGGAAAGCTCAGAGGTGAAACAAGGAACCGATACAGAAAATGAAGAAGAAGACGACGGTGTGAATCCGGATCTTGAGACTGAATATCGCTCCTTGTTTGATATGTTCACTGAGCTGAGTAATGAGAATTTACAACTCATCAAAGACAAAGCTATGCTGAAAACTCAAGTGAACATTCTTGAACTAGAACAAACCAGTCCTGAAACTAAGGAGAGTGCAATCAAAAACGATTCCAGTCTTGAAATCCTGGAGCTCAAAGGGAAACTAGCATAACAGATTCAAAGTCAAAAGGCCGTTGTAGAACAACTCAATCAGATGAAAGAATTGCTGACTCAAGAACTTGAGAAGAACAAGCTGTTGGAAGGGAATATCACTGAGAAACATAAACAGAGGTGGGATTTGGCACTTTCTATATCAAGATGAGTTTCTTTAGGACCATCACATGTGAATTTAGGCGGAATCATACAGTACTAGTACTACCGAGTTGTAATGAAAACTCATAAGAACACATGTTTGGTACGTTTGTTTCTTTGTGATTATTAATTTTTTTGTTTGTTTGTGCGTGTTTTTTTTTTGTAATGTATGGTATAACGACAACGATCTAGCTTTTTATTTGCTTTGCTATTAATTTTACTTGGGCCTTACTATATACCTTAAGAAGTCACAAACATCATGGAATGAATCCACCGACTATACTTACTCGCTTAAAGACGAACAGCGTCGTTGCAGTGACGATAGAAGTTGACTCCACAGCTTCTGGTCAGTCACAGGCGTTACAGTTTAGGACTGTATTCAATCAACCTAATTAACCTTCTCATTAAAGCTATGGATAACCTTTCCACTACCTCACATTCAATACAACCCTTCCGTCATCCATGTTAGCGATTCTACACCTATAAATAACAGAGCTAGCTTTGTTGAGATGCATCACTTTCTCCTTCTCAAACATTAGAATCCTTAGAGATTCACTAACTAGCGATGGCAACCTCCTTTGTTTTGATCGCCGAATTGAATGTCTTCGCTGTAACGACACCGTCTACGTTCGTTTTCACTGATGTCGCTCTCCATTGATCATGCTGTCAAGAGCATCCAACAGAGAGCTATAGGTGTCAAAGGTAATCATGGTTATGAGAGGAGATCTAGCTTTGATGCACATTCACCTTATGGGATTGAATTGTCAACAGATACCAAGTCTTTCATGGTGTCCATGATAGTCGCAGGATCTCAACCTGTTAGTAGTTTCTCAGTACTACAGAGGTTTTCCGCTCTGATACCAAATGAAAGATCAGAGACACCACGATGTAATTGAACAACAAGCAAATCAAAGAACTTTCTCTTTGGAATTAGAAATCTTTTAAACAATCTTCTTAGATCTATTTAATCCGAATTACTCTCAGTCACAGGAGACTAGAGACGGACCAATTTCTAACTTCTAACAATGTGAAAACAGCTTCTCAAGAACAATCTTCTTGCTTAAGCTTTTTCTGTCTTCCGAGGTCTAGCTTAAAACACCCTAAGGTTACTTAGTTATATACCTCTTTGCACATTATCTAGTTTCCTAATATTCTGCAAAACCAAATCTTCCTTTTACTTTCTATCAAAGTAATATCTTGCACTTGGATTCTCTTGACACGTCACCAAGCTGCATCAAACTCGCGACCTGGTGTTACATCTCACATTGCCTGTGTAACACCCTTAACAATGTAACACCAATCAAGACCGGTGTAACACCTTCTTGGTAACTCGAACATCATTGCTCCTTTTCTTGAGCTAACAATCGTCACCTCGTGGTGATATCATAACAAACTCCAACCCTCAGGCAAACTCATCCCAGCCCTAAGCCTTAAAAACACATAAGAGACCAAACTAAAAGGCAGGCCTTAGTGCCAAACCGAGCAGGAACCAACAATTTGCAACGTCAAAGTATTCCGAACACATACCACCCGTTAGAAGTATGACTCTGTCGCGCTCCACGGCCTTGTTCACTTAGCCGGATGATTAATTATAAGAGATATTTTAACTTGAAAAAATGACTTCGAATATTAAGAAAGAACACTATACGATGAAACTGAAATGTATTCATAAAACTACATTGCAATACATGAATACGTAACATCCCAATATGATCTAAGTAAGACCAACATACTCTTACATATAGTCATTGAAATAGAATGTAGTTTTTCATGATTCAAACTTTGACTAACTAATCTTACGTATAGCCTTTTGAAGGATGAACTTATTGGAAATCTAATTAGCAGATGGTCAAAGATTACTTAGCTTTGATATACAAATAAGTATAATGTAACTTGGATTTAGGATTTAGTTATGCAAGCAAAGCTTGTTCTTATATGTAACTCGTCTGTAATTCTTCAGTTGATATATGAATACTTCGAACGAATACGGAGCTCTGATTTGAATTGTTTCATTACGTGAGGTTAATACTTCTTGAAGACAATTAATACTTCTTGACGAAGAAACTCTACAATGATTTGTTTTTATGAGCTCTGATTTGAACTGTGTAATCATGCAACAAAGTGAGGTCACGATTAATAGTTAATACTTTGGGAAATTGTCAAAATAGCACTTTCCTTTTACCACTTTTCAAAAATAACTTAAACACTTTTACCTTGTTTTTTAAGAGAAAAAATACACACTTATAACCCTTGGGTTAATTAATAAACTTAGGGTTTAGAGTTAAGGGTGGTGTAAGGTGTGGGTAAGGCTTAGGAATGTAAAATCTAGGATTCTAATTAATTTTTTTTTAAATTACCGTTTAAAAAATGTTATTTTTGAAAATATCTCTTTAATGAATGTAAAAATAAAAAATGGTATAAGAAAAATAGTATTTTAGAAAATTTCCCTAATACTTTTGTGCTATAATGCTCTGTTTTTATGAGCTTTGATTCGAATGGTGTAACCATGAAACAAAGTTTGTAATGTTACGTGATTCTTGTAATTTTATTACAACGTAAGGTTATTACTTTCATAATAACATGTTTAATGTTTACTTCATAATTTTAATCTATAGCTTTATGTAAACTTTTATTTGGGATCTCTAATGGTATATTAGTAATTAACTTAGTAAGAAAATTCTTTTATAATGTGGAGTGTGAGAAGACCTGTAATGTTGACACCTAAACATAATGGCAATCTATAATACACTTTAAAAATTAGTTATTAATAATGCTTCTCAAATAATATATAAGGAATGTGAAATCAGATTTGCCATTTATTTAAGTTGTATACACTAACGTATTCGAATATGAAAACAACGAGACTCTGTTTGTGTAAGGGTTTCATTTTTCAAACAAAAATTTGTTTCCATAATCTAGAAAATAACTTCTCAGTAGTTGAAGAATCTGAGGATTGAACAATGTTTAAAACAAAGGAACACAACAAGCGTAAGAAAGGCGCAGAAGATCTCTCAAAGATAAGATCCCAAGATTTGGTATTTGTCCGATTCTTTAACCATGTTCAAAGGAGAAAAAAGAAGACAGGAACACCTGAATATTCCTTTAAAAATGTATTGCCTTTCCTATTTATCATTTCGATTAATATTGTGCAATCAAGAGATCAGAGAGCTAACGTAAGAAGAACTAGTTTAGAAGAGGCTGCACCAAAAAATTATTAATTTTGGTTTCCTTAATGACCAATCATCTTCAATGTTCTTCTAATATATGGACCTATTATTTTCAAAGAATGTTATTCCGTGACACCCACGATTTGAGAGGGTTTAAGAATCTCTGATTATGCCAAAGTACAAAATCTTAGTACTGTGTGTCTTTTGAGATTTGTCTTATTGTCTAATTATTGGAATCATGTTCTCACGTACACCTACACCGACTAGCTAAAGCATCAATATAATTAGGGTTTAGTACTCACAAGAAGATGTTCCTTTTTTTTCTTTAGAGATGCTCAATATAGACCAGTAAATATAAGATTACCTGAAGTTGCTCAAGAAGCCTGAGACCAATAATGGCAAATATTCGCTTTTTAATCATCGAAAAGACATATCATTTAACTGTTAATCCAAGAGCGAGGCACTCGAATATATAATTATATCGCAATCACACAAGATGAATAGTAAACACAAGCTTAACCATCACATGCTTTTTGAGTAGTATCAGATACGATAGGGGTTTAATTCGACCCTAGTGCTCATAATGATGATAAGATCCTAAATGCTGAAAGAGGTAAGGGAGGGTCCAATATTTTTTATTTTTTGTTATACTGTACGGACACTATCAAGAAAAGGAAGCATCCTAATTTACTATAGCAGTGGTCAGAGAATATCTCAGTTCTACTAACTATTAGCATGAACTTCTAAGGGATTATACTCTAATGATCATCATCAAAGCAGCTTCTTTCAAAAAATTGTCCCGTCACTAAAATATATGTGGTTGCTAAAAGAATATTGGGTCACACTAAGAATCTCTCCTTTCAAAAGTTATATTCCTCCAACTGGCTTATATTCTTTTTTCCCTCCTAAATATAAGGAGCTCCACACTCCCTTCAGCTTAACCCAAACCAACCCCGATCTTCATCGTTAATACAAACTCAACTTCTCAAAAACTGCTCTCCACTTCCACATTTTCCACACTAATGGCTTCAAACTCTATCAGCACTTCCCGGAGCTCTAACTCGTCATGGACAGCCAAACAGGACAAGCAGTTCGAAGTGGCTTTGGCTACATACGACAAGGACACTCCTGACCGATGGCAAAACGTTGCAAGAGCAGTTGGTGGAAAATCAGCTGAGGAGGTGAAAAGACGCTATGAATTGCTCATTAGAGATGTGAATGACATTGAGTCAGGACGCTACCCACAACCTAGGTACCGTAACACTAACTGAAGCCATTGAATATTCCTCTATAAATTAAATAAGTACATGCCCTGACATCCACAGAAGAAGACGTTAAGAGCATCTATATGTAAAAGAGAATTCGATGTTATTGGTTATATTGTATTGGCTTTTATTTATTTCTTTTCGATTTCCAACTATGTAATAAAATCTCTATTCCATCCTATTCTTATCTAATAAAATTTGAGATTATATAGTAATAGACTCGGATCAAACTCTCGACTATGGATTATAAGCATATGAATCAGAAACTCTCTTGGGCGTATTATGGAACACCATTAAACCAAGTTGCGTAGCATGAGATCAATAAACAGAATATTTCAAACTGAAACCAAGTAAAACATATCACTGATGTGAAAAGAAAGAGCAGAAAGTTAATGTTTTCGAATTTAAAATAAGAATATTATTAGCTTGACCCTTCGGATTCAACTAAACCTACTCGCCGAAGAAAATTATGAGCGGGAACTTTGGCCTTAAATCCAGTTAGAAGTTCAGTGTGAAAGGAGGATAGGTTCCATATCTTTTTAACTTTTAATTTTGAAATTTGTCTATGGTATAATGGCTGTAAAAGGGGTAAAACCATTTTATTCCCTTTAGAAAAAAAAATATGAAAAAGAAGAAATTTTTTTTTTCTATAAATGGTGACATATTTATAGGAAAAAAATAAATAAATGGAAACATAATCTTTCTCAAAATTTACACCATTTAAAATAAATTTAATTTAATATTAAGATATGTTTTTTTCTTCGTTCCTCCAAATTAATTCTTGATAAAAAATATATTCTTAACCACAATTGCAGAGGAACAATGAAGGGAAAACTTAATATTAAATATTTAAATTATTATTTAATTAATAATTCAAATTATTTGGTTTTTTATTTAATTTTATTATTTTAAAATAAATAATATTATAGTACCAATCACTTCAAAATCTTGTTTACCAAAAATTCATATTCATTTCTTAAAATTTTATTTTATTCATTTTGTTTTCATAATTTATTCACTTTTTCATTCACTTTTTTTTTATAGTCACCAATGAAAGCTTTTGAATGTTTATGAAGACTTTGGGGATCTAAGATCCTTGAACTCTAATTTCTATATAATTTCTAAAATATTGTAAAGAAAGATATTGAAGTTTTATTGTCTCAAAAACCTCTTTACCGGTCATTCCCAAAAATAAAAACGTAAAACATAAACCAAAATAATAAATATTTGTTAAATTTAAGGAATAATTCAAATTTTATTCTTTATGATGAAAAACATGGAATCCACCTTGTTAGATCTGATTGATAAAAATATATTTTTAAAAATTTAAATATGGTAGATAAATATTAATATATTTTGCATCGCGGGCTGGTGGATATTTTGTATGAATATATGGTTTATGGCACATCCATATTTTTGAATATATGTAGTATTGGATAGTCATTTTCGTATTGGATGAAGAAATACAAATTAGCTTTACAATGTTGTAACTTTTGAATAATAATCAGAAGTATTAAGAAAGTCACTGTTTTATCTCTAAATAGTTTGGAAACTAAAATATTTTATAATTTGTAAATAGTTGTAAGATTTAGTGATACCTACAAACCTTAGTCTAAGTTGTCTCTCTCTTGCATAGTTTTGATCAAGTGATTAATACAAAACTCACGATCATTGACCCAGAATATTGTTTAAAACACTTTTAATTATTGTATTTTCTTATGTACTACTTCCCTTCACTTACATGCAAAGTATGATATGTTACAAAGTTCTCACAATTTTTGTCATATCTCCAAAACATTTCTTGCAGAGTTTCGATTCAACGTTTAACATAAAAAATCACAATCGATTAACCAAACAATACATCTTGAAAATCTTTCTAAACATCACATTATCTTATCGAACATTGATTTATTTGACTAAGATTCATAGAACTTCCCAATTGAAAAAAAAATCACAAGGTTTTTTAGATTTCTAAAACATATATTTTATGATTAGTATATGTGTAATCAATGGATATTTAAAATAATCACAATTTTGAATTACATTTGAAATCATCACATTAGCTTATTAACCATCTTCTCCAACATATGTTATGCAATTTCTTAGTATTAATCATATTCCTCTACTTCTCTTCTTTTTTTCTATTACCTTTAATTAATTTGAATCACGTTTTTAACATGCATTGCTAATGCCTTCCCAAACTCTTTACATATTTTTGTCAATACCTCTCTCTCTCTCTCTCTCTACAAAAGTAACAAGAACCTCATAAAAATCAAAAGAATCCATAGTAATTTTTTTTGTCAATCATCACACTCAGAGCCGGTCTTGACTTTTTGGTGGCCACAAGTGAAGAAAAAATGACTAGTTTATAGATTTTCATATTAATTGCTTTTAAAATAAATAAGTGTTTAACAATTTTTTTTTTAAAACATGATAGATCAATACATTATTCCTGAAATATGATTTTTTCTTGCATTTCTTCCCACAAACTTATTCATCAAGTTTGTATAATCAAGTTTTTCAACCATATCCCTTTTGATCGACAGCGTTAACAATCTATTAAGTATCTTTTGTGATATACTCGACCGTAGAAGATTTAGTGAGTTTCAAATTTGAAATACTTCTTTTTTGCTTAGGCAACTAAAAAAGAATTGTCATCATTATATGGTATTTTGTGTGTTTGGGTAATAACTTTCCTTATTTTCCAGAAAATCAAATATTTCAGCAACCTTCTTAATACCTTTAGGTAAACCCCCTCTCAAAAGCTTCATATCCATAAAATATCATACCATCAATATCATAATAATTACCATGCTTTAGAAAAACATTAAGGTTAGCACAAGAAACCATCAACTTGTCATCTTTTGCTAGCTTCGGCTTTTTAAAGTCGGATAAGAATCCAAAAGTCCTCTCATAACCTTGAACCTTGTCACAAGAAAAACCAAACCTTGATCCACATCTTTGGTTAAGTCTCAGAAATATCCACATATTGAATGATTAGAGACATATGTTCAGTGTGGCTAATATTAGGAGTACACTCAAGAATAATTAAATAGTATTTTGCACATAAAATCTTCTTTAGATCATTGTTTTGATCTCATTTCCAAGCATCTCTATCATTCTGAGTTTGAAAACTCAAATATTGATAAAGATTTTCATACTTTTCAATTCGTATAATGTTCTCTTTCGTTACTTTATCCAAGACTTGCAAATACTTCAATCCTACCCAAAATATTCCATTACCAGCCACATAATTCTTCTCACTTCTTTCATGAAATGCCATATGTTTAGAAAGACCTTTCATCAATGCAATTATCCTCAACAACACATCTCTCTAGTAATTTTTCTATTTGTTAACCTCTTCTTTAATATGTTTGTCAATGATCTGATTTGTCTTTAGTCTCACTTCTAGCTATATTCATTGAGTCATGTATATGATATGCTTATTAATTTTTTTCATGCTCCTTTACCATTTTTGAAAGATTTATCCAATCATTGTATCCACTAGTTGCAATCTGATTAGAATTTTGTCTTATATGAATAGTTTACAATAAAATAGCATATCTTATTTTTTACTTTGGAGTAAACTAACCATTGTATATCTTGGTTCTCTCCATTTCTTATTTCTCTTGTATAAAGATGAGTGAGAAAAACATCTACCAATATAACCTCTTGGAAAATGATAGTCAATTGATACTAGCATTGGACCTTTCTCAACAAGAAAATCTCTCATTTTATTATCAACTTTTTCAATTTCCAGGATCATCGATATCTCCACTTATATGATTCTTCAACACAATGTATTTTCTCTTCTTCATCCTTATTTTGACTTTCTCTTTTGTTCTCACTGCCACCTTTACTCTCATTCTTATTTATGTTATGCTCTTCCACATTTTGTTCAACCTCATAAATGTCTGTACTACCATCGTCCATATTTTCTATAGTTTCATCTCCCAAAACCTCATCAAGTTTAGGATTTTTAGTTTGTTTTAGTGAACCTTAAAATAGAATTGGCTTAAGATTTTGTTATTAGTTCTTCCCTTTTGTTTTTCAGCACCTCCCATCTCTTTCTTAATTCTTTTTGAACCCATCTTTCTGCAACAATTGAAAAATTCATTGATTATGCCATGCATAAACACATATTTGACTTTGTAATATTTGACTAACTCAGATATTTGAATTCAGAAATTTTAAGATAAATAAGAGCTCCAAAGTTTTCGAAAATGATTAACGTATATAATATATAATAGATGAACAAATTAGAACTACTAAAATAATCAATATATAGATTTTAATTAATATATACAACACATATTTATTTAAATTTTATCATAATAAAAATTATGTTAAATTCGTCTGCATAGATATAAAGAATTTGTAAGATGTTTACAGTATTTGAAGTGTATTATTTTTAAATATAGGTCAATTATTCTAAGCAAAATGCAAACTAAATTGAATGTTTTATGTTCATGTTTTTGAATCTTGTGGGTTGTTTTAAAATTATCCACACTTAATTTATATAATTCAAAAATTAGATCTTAGTTCAGAATATAGATTAGTTTCAATTATTTTATATTGACTTTAGTACATTCCTATTTTAAAGAATTTGAATGATTATATATATATATATATATATATATATATATGTACATCAGAAAATATAGTATCTAAACTTTAAAATTGCAGATATATATATATATATATATATATATATTGAACATATATACTCAATATTAGTTTCAGTAATTTTTATTAGGTTTAAACAACATATTTCTAAAAACAATTATAAATGTTGTTACATATTGTTAGCATACATCATAAAGGTTTGTTGTACCATAAAATATATATCAATGTTATGTTTTGTACATAATTCTCTGTTCTATTTATTTACATTATGTTTTCACACTTCGAACATATCAATCTTTAGACGTGGTTGTACTCTCCTTCTTTAGTGAACCAATACTATTAAAAGAAACACAATCTGAAAAATGTCTACTTATTAAGGTTGTTAGACATTTTTATTGGAAGCTAATAATTTTATTGTCCTATTTAAATTTTGCCTACCAATATGTTACCATAAATTTTTCTAATAATAATTGTGTTTCTTTTGATCATATAATATCGCATCTATACTATTAAAAGATAATGGTTTTGAAAATCTAATTACACAAGGTTATTGCACCATTTCATTAGACTTAACTTTTTTGGTCTTACCTTATAATTCCCTAAAAATAAAAGGTAACGTGAATTACATGTAGAATTTTGTGATTTAGTCAATCCTATTATTTACTATACATTTATAAACAAAAACATTGTACCAAATAATTTATTTTATATTTTCTAACAATACCTTATTGATACTCTTATTTGTGATACAAAATAATTTTATTTTACGAAAACATTATACCAAAACTATATCATTCGTTTGAGGCACTTTATTTTAAAGGCAACTAAATTTAAAATAAATCAAAATTGATTATTTTATATTTTCACCTTATTTTTAAAAACTAAGATATATCATATATTGTTACAAAATATTAAACAAAAAGAATGTACCATAGATATGTTATTTAAATCACTTAGGTTTATTAACTTTAATATATTTTGAAACTCATTTAAAAGTTAGCAAATATCATACATCATATAATACTATATCATCTTACATTATATAATTCACAATATTTACAAAATCAAATTTAATGCAAACACTTTAGCAAACCATATATAAAAAGTAAAATTATATATTTTATGTTAAATGTTTTGTTTATAAAAGTATCTAAAATAAAACTTTTATTTAATATTAGCTTAAAAACTATTAAAACACTCAAAGTTATACTGAATTAGCCAAAAGTTACAAAAAAACTTTTAAGTCTCAGTAACTCTTATTAAATGAACACAAAATATAATACGAGAGAGTAGGTATGGGTATTGGGCCTTCTGGTCGGATACGGATCGGTTCCTTTCGGGTTTAGGTTTTTCAGATCCTAAACATTTGGACATAAGGTATTTATTTTTTTTGGTTCAGATTCTTGTCGATTTCTTTGAGGCCTGGATCCATAATTCAAATACATATAATTTTTGGATACATAATGGGTCCTAATTGATTTGAGATCTTACGACTCGAAAAAGACTCGAAGCATCCAAAAACCCAAAAATACCGAAACACAAAAAAATACTAAAAACACAAACAAATACCTGAAAAATATTAAACACCCAAACACACAAAAGTTTACCATAAATATGACATGAGGAACCAAACATACCTACATACATTTCCTAATACCCAAAATATATTTTTAAATTTTTTACCAAAAAGTCGAACTATAATCTGAAACATGGATCCGAAACTTAAAAAAGTATGCGTAATACCGAAAACACATTCCAAATACCGAATAAATATCTGGATTACCCAAATTTACCTAATATACATAAAACATTTCAGGTACTTTGGATACCCGATTGGGTCTCGGGTGGGACCCAAAATCGAATAGAGACCGCATATCAATGAAAAAATCTAATATGTACTTTGCCCTATGCTTAGAACCAAACCATATCTATATTTTCGGGTCCATTTTAGTTTGGTTTTTTGGATCCGGTAAAATTTTCAAACATAAAAACGAGTTATATAATAGTGTACATATATACAAAATCTTATATAAACTAATTCATATATTATATATTTTAAACAAATATATTTTCCATAAAATGACTTTCTAACATAATAATATACACCAAATCCATAACACTAATTAACAAACTTTGTTTACAATCTAAAAAAGTTGGAATTCAGAAAAACCCGCGTTTTTGAAGCACGGGTGAAACTCTAGTGTGTCTTTTATTGTTAAAGCACATAAAACAATTTGATTCACAATCATAGTATTATTTAAAACATATGTATCTAGACAAACTAGAAAGAAATAAGTATGTCAAAATAGAAAATAACAAAAATATCTACCACAAACAAGGTGATACGATCGAAGTGTGAAAACATCTATACTATTATTTGCAAAGTGAATTTTCGCAACAAAGCTCTCACGTTGAAATTTAGAGTGCCTAATATCTATACTACCCTTAATGAATAATTTATCTATACTATTCATTATAGAATATACGAATACCATATGTTTAATATATGAGTATTTTATATGATTTATATAGTAAGATTTTGTTGATTTCAACATACGTTTCGTTGTTATCTTTATTCATTTATTATCATTGGAGTTATCTTTCCAAACAAACCATATAACCAAGGCTGTGTATATATACCTAGTTTGATCCCCATGTCCTCAAAAGCTTCAAAAGCAAACTTTCTAATATCTAAATAAGCGTCTTCTTACTTAGTGCAAAACATGTTCCATCTACGTAGGAAGCCAGCTGCTTTAGTCTTTATTGATGATATAAAACCAGGGAACAATAGATATAAATTAAAGGTGTAGGTTATAAAATTGTGGAAGCTGTGGAGATCAAAAAAAGTTGTTTGATCCATTGAGATGGTTCTTGAAGATGCAATTGTGAGTACATTACAATATTATTTTGATGAATTTAATTGTAGTTTATGTAAGAATATCTAACTTTTTTCAATTGTAGGGAACAAGGATACATGCATCCATTGATGAGGATTTGATAGAAATATATGAAGCAAAGGTGTCTGAGGGTGTTGTTTTTTTTATAAGCAATTTTACACTTGTGTATTATGCAACAGAGTATAGGACAAATCCTTTTTCGTACAAGTTGACGTTTTATCAAACTAGAAACATTACTCCTTGTGATGATTTTCCTTCTTACTTGTCAAACAAGTATTTGAAGAATTTCACAGATATTCATTCTAGGATCTTCAAGAATGATGTTTTGATTGGTTAGTAACTTTTTAATTAGCATATGTATATTTAACAAATATGATTAGTTAAATTTCTTTGGCAGAACTTATTTCTTAGGTTTTTAAATATATACATCTTTTCTGGTTAAGATTTTGTTGGTCAGATTGTCCATTTTGGTGCTCTCACTGAAATTTATGCTAAAGGGAAACAAATTAACAAACTCAATGTTATTCTTCGGGATGAAAAGTAAGTGCCTTGATTTTTATAATTCAGTTTTTTTATTAATGTCTATTAATTTAATTTTGTTTGTTTGTCTTTTTGTAGTGCTTCAAATTTGACTTGCATTCTTTGGGGTGACTATGCGAAACATGTTATAAACTATGTTGACAAAATAACAACTCAATTATTGCTTGCGTTGTGCGTTTTGCATGTGTTACCAAGTACAAAGCTATCAATTAATTTGTTTTACCCGATAATTTTTCTTAGAAAATACTTACTCAGATATACTTTGTAAACTATTTTTTTGACTAAAGGAGTTCATGGTATTTCAAATGTGTTTAATGCAACACAATTGATATTCGATCCTCCTGGTCCTCAGTTTGATGATAAGAAGTACAATAAGAGAGATGTTAAGAAATAAAGAGGTACTTAAACATTTAACAATGAGGAATTATATATATATATATTTTATATATTTATTTATTGTTTTTATTTGGTTTTAGACATTGTAGCTGAAGTGTGTTTGTATATGTACTTGTTTATAGATTGGAAAGTATGTTACCACTGCAATTTCAACTGTTAAATCGGTGGAAACTAATCCAAGATGGTATTATGTCGTGTTTGCTATCTGCGAAAAGAAGGTTCATCCAATTGAAGAACCCTGGTGATGAAGAGGGCTCAGTCATATATGATTGTCTAGCATGTAATCGGAATGTAACTGAAGTTATAGCCAAGTAAATTTTCTCATCTTTATTTTAAGTTTAATTTTGCAGTTATATTCTTGTCTTTATATTTTATTTTCTATTGTCTTCACTGAATGTTTTCATTTTAGGTTTAAATTGGTGCTACTGGTTACTAATGATTCCACATAAGAAGTTAGGTTTCTTATTTTCGACAATATAGCTTCTCTTTTTCTGTGTAGAACAGCAGATGAATTAGCTGAGGAAGTGGCTGAGGTATAATAATTGAGTTATATGTTGTCTTTATTAATATATATACTGAGAACAAAATTCAATATAGATTCTGATTATTTTTTTAAATCTAAGGATGATGACTCCGTTTTGCCAAGAACTCTTAATGATATAGTAGGCAAAACATTGTTTTTCAAGATGAGTGTTACTTTCCAATAATTTGAAGTGTAGGAAGGCAATTTATAAAGTTGACATAATCACGGATGATGAAGTGATCATTGAACAGTTTTTGATTCAGAACTTATCAAAGATATATATATTCATATTCTTATTATACATGTGTTGGTTGTTTTACTCTATTTATTTTAGAACATTGATGTCAGTTTTGATTTATAGAATGCTACTATTTCATATGATGATGATGCTTCACAATATTCCATTATGAAAAACGGGAATAATAAAAGGCTAGGTGATGCCATGGACGATGATGTCATAAACAAATAGAGGCATTAGATAGGGGGCATATTATAATTGGTTTTGTTTTAATTTATTTTATTTGAAAACGTGTTGGATTTTTTATTTGGATATTTTAATAGGTTAAAATTATTATATTTGTATTAGTACTTATGAAATTATCTTTATTCTATAATGAAGTTATTACGTACTAGTTCATATATTGAAATATGCAGTAACACTACAAGAAAACAGCGTTATTCCGACGGCCAAATTCGTAGGAATTTCGTCGGAATACGTCAATTCCGACGGTATTTCGACGAAGGAGTTCGTCGGAAATATCTCGTCGGAAAAATGTTTTTCCTCAGAATTTCTTCAGACATTCCGAGGAAATTACGAGGAACATTTTCGTAGGATATTTCCTCGGAATTACCTCGGAAATTCCGAGGAAGTGTTTCCTCGGATATTCCGAGGAATCATTTCCTCAGAAAGGTCCGAGGAAATAAAAACCCTCGGAAATACCCTTACCGAGGACTTATGTCCGAGGAAACCTTCCTCGGATATTTCCGAGGAATATATTTCGTCGGAAATATCCGAGGAAATGAAGTCCTCGGAAATTTCCGGGGAAATATATTCCTCGGCAATTTCCGAGGACAATTGTTCGTCGGAATTTTCCGAGGAAGGTGTTTCCTCGGAATAATCGTAAATTATTTTTTTTAAATAATATAATTTATATATTTTGTATTTTTAATTTAATTTTTAAAAATAAAATTTAAACCCAAATAATATAAAACATATATTATAATATTAAAAGTTTTACAAATTAAAAGAAAAACATTAAACAAGTTTATTAAAAAAAAAACACAAACTAAAAACGGTCGGGGAACATCTGTCTCATCATTTCCATCATTTGCGCACTCGCCCTCTCTGCTGCGTCCACTTTAGCTTGTTGGGCGGCCATCTGGGTCTCCAATGCTGAGATCCGGTCATCCTTGTTCTGTAGTTGCTCCATAATTGCTGGATCAACAAAGGGCACCGATGAAGAAGAAGCAACCGACGGAGATCGACGACCCAAACCGAACAAACGCCCTTTTCTCTTTGGAACCGCCTGAAAAGAAAACATAATGATTTTAGTAGCAGTAAAGATAAAACAAAAAATATAGTAAAAATAAAAATGAAGTTCTTACGGATTCAACGAGCTCGTTTATTTGATCTCGAGACAGGTTGCTGGAACCAGCAGTAGTGGCGTCCTCATCAGAGACAAGCTGAGAGAGGCGAAACTCTTCTTCATCCTTCTGGCTTTGGACCAGGTCGATCACCTCCCTCACAACACCATCAGAAATCTCGCCGGTCTTTTTGTTGGTATACGCCATCCTCATTAGGGCGAGATCATCAACCGGCACACCATCATTTTCTTCCGCCTAAAAATGTAAGAAATGCATTAAAAATTAAAATAAAAATGTTTAAAGATTTGAAATACAAATTAGATTTAACTTACCATTCGATCTCCGAGAGTGTGAATACTCTGGGCACCCAAGTTGTGCTTGAACATGCCCTTCCCACGACGCTCGCTCTTTCGGTTGCCAGAGTTGGTCACCGATCGGTCTTGGGACGTCTCCTTCTCCCAGTGTTGTATCAACTCCGCCCACACCGTCTCGTTAATCGATTTCGGTGTCTTTCCTTTGTGCCACTTCTGCTTCCACTCATATATTTGCTTCCCATAATTATCCATGACTTTGTGGGTGAAGTGGTGACGGATGAAGTCTGTCTGATCAGAATTCCAGTTGAATTCTTGCTGAAAAATACACAATTAGTAAAAAAAATTATGTTAAAGATTACAAAATAAGTTAAAAAAATTAAAATTTACCGCAAACTGACGGAACCATATTTCCCGCTCCTCAAAAGGAAAACTTAAGAAGGTAGGATATCCCCTCTGGAGGGTCGAGTACATCATCCGGTTGATGAAGGTGCTGATCCCGTTCCCCGATCTGTCAAACCTAAGATAAAAGAAAAATAGGAATAAAAAAATATAATGAAATAAAATTTAAAATAAAAAAGAAAAAAAAGTTTTACCAAGTTTGGTGAGGGCCTTGTGGATACGGAGTGAGAACGAGAAGATGTTCCCGACCCGGCTGCTGAACCAACTGTTCAACAGGCATAACTCCCGGAACAACCGGAGGAACGAGAGGCTGACCATACTCCCCAGCAGCTTGGTTCATAGACGATGAAGAAGCTCGAGAGCGGGAGGACGAAGCACTACGACCTCGTGGTGCAGAACGACGAAGTCTAGCTTGGTTCTCGCCACTAGACCTATTTGTAAAACAAAGTTTTACAAATAGTTTTTAAAAATGGCAAATATAAATATACAAATGATTTTTATAAATATAAATATTAAAAATCGTTTTATAACTAAAAAAACTTTGTATAAATATAAAAATCGTTCTATATATAAAAACATTTTAAAAATATAGAAAACGTTTTATAAATATAAAAACGTTTTATTAATATAAAAATAATTTTTAAAATATAAAAAACGTTTTTTAAATAGTAAAAACGTTTTATAAATATAAAAAACGTTTTATATATTGTAAAAACGTTTTATAAATATAAAAAACGTATTATAAATAGTAAAAAAAGTTTTATAAATATAAAAAAAGTTTTATAATTAGTGAAAACGTTTTATAAATATTAAAAAACGTTTTATAAACCTTAAAAATAAATTTATAAACCTAACAATCCACAATCCTAACAATATAATCCTAAATCTTAATAATCCTAACAATCCTAACAATATAATCCTAAATCTTAACAATCCTAACAATCCTAACAAATCTAAATCCAAAAACAATAATCTATCAAACCTAAAATCATCAATTTCATCCAAAAAACATAACAAAAACAACCAAAGAGAAAGGGATAATGATCTTACATGTTTAGGGATAGGTTTGAGGGAGAGATAGAGATAGAGAAGTTTGACCGGAAATAATGGAGGAAATGAGGAGAGGTTCGCCGGAATTCGAGAGAGAGATAAGAGAAATGGGGAAGAAGAAAGGTTTCGGGTAAAATAGACACGCAATATTCCGAGGAAACCGGTCGTCAGAATTTCCTCGGAATAAGTAAACTTGATTTTCGTGAAAATTTTAGGCGGTTCAATTTCCCGGTAATGGGTATTCCGAGGAAATTCCGACGAAATAAAAAAACTTCGTCGGAATTTCCTCGGAATTAGCATAAATCGGACAAAATATCGTAGTTTGTGTAGAGCATATTCCACTTTCCTCGGAATTTCCTCGAAAAATTCCGAGGAAATTCCGAGGAAAAGGGAATATGCTCTGCATGTTCCCTTATTGGACAATATTATTTAATTTTCCTCGGAATTTCCTCAGAAATTTCCGAGGCAATTCCGAGGAAAACATATTTTAGGGTTTGGAAACATCAAATTTGTGAACCCTAGTTCATTTCTTACACAATTCCAAAGTTGTCCAATGCATAACATTGAGAATCTTATCTAAAGATGTGGATAAACCATCAATTACAAAAAGTAGAAATCGATTACAAATATTGTCTTTCCCGTTTATTAAACTGTATAAGTGTTTCTCTTGAAGTGTATGAGTTTCGTTCATACAATCGGAAAAATGTTTATTATTTCAAAATAAACTAACATTTGAACTTAAAATCAATTTAAGACACTTAGGAAAGGTTTTGTGGTTGTATGTTTTTCATTTCTCATCGTAGAACGATGTTTTCGGTTCAAATAATCCATTTTCCTCGGAATTTCCTCGGAAATAGCCGAGAAAATTCCGAGGAAACTTTTGCCACGAAAACTAAACCCCAAATCCGAAATGTACAAAGGTAGTTTCCGAGGAAATTCCGAGGACTACCCCTTATTTCCTCGGAATTTCCTCGGAAATGGCCGAGGAAATTCCGAGGAAACTTTTGCCACTAAAACTAAACCCCAAATCCGAAATGTTCAAAGGTAGTTTCCGAGGTGTAACAAGTTTTTATCTATATTTTTCTTTGTAAGAAATTTAAATAATATTATTTATTATTGATTCATAAGAGATGTGTGTTCATGCATCCGCGGTGAGGATTCATAACTCCATGCATCAATTATCACAATATATTCATCATACTAAATTTCAAATATTTACAGTCTAGAAGTTGTTGTCCAAGTTGTTAACGTTCGTGATGCCACATAAGTTATTTGGGTTACTAATCATTGCTTAAAAGTTAAAACGAAACAAAATTTATAAAATTGAATAGGACTTAAGAAAAAATCAAGATTCTACAAGAACATATTTTATTAAATAATAATAATATAGATTAAGGTAAATATCTCAAATAGCTCTTTTTAAATATTTGTCATAAAATAGTTCTCAAGGACAAAAATAACCGAAATAGATTTTTTATTTTTATTTTTATTTAAAAAAAATTAAATCTCACCACCAAAAATTTACCTCATAACTCTAAACCATAAGTCTAGATTATTTAAGTCAATGGGAATAAATGTTTATTATCGCTAATGAGTTTTCAACATGCTCAATAAGTGCTGGTTCACATCAAGTAGATTTGATTAAAGAGGTTGAACTCAATATATGGGAAGAAGCTCCAATGATGAGTAAACATTGCTTTGAAACTTTAGATAGAACTGTGAGAGATATACTCAAATGTGACAAGGTTTTTGGTGGTAAGGTAATCGTCTTTGGTGGAGATTTCCAGCAGATCTTACCAGTCATAGTTGAAGGCAACAGAGTGGAAATTGTGTTGACGACTTTGAACTCATCATATCTGTGGCCAAGTTGCAAAGTTAGGGAACTTAAGAAAAATATGCGCCTTCTAGGTGGAGATAATAATGAACAACGTTTTCAAATTGGATATTAGAAATAGGAGATGTGAAGATTAATGAGCCTAATAATAGGGAGGTAGAGATTGATATTTCTGAAGATTTATTGATATCATAATGCGATGATCCCATACGAGAGATTGTCAAAGAGGTATACGGGAGTTCTTACACAAGAGAGCGTAACCCCAAATTTTATCAAGAAAGAGCAATATTAAGTCCGCGAAATGAAGATGTCGACAAGATAATTAAATGAACATATATTATCTCAAATAAAAGGTAAATATTATGTCTGATGTTTATTTCATGTTCTAAAAGAATTAGTCTCATCTTAAATCGTAAATATTAACTATTTTCACTTGAATATTTGAATGGGTAAGGAGCGTACGTATCTCAGTTCAGATAGTATAAATACTTCTGATACAAGTAAACTAGATGATATGGTGTACACTCGAGAATATCTAAACAACATTAAGATCTTTGGATTACCCAATCATGATCTAAATTTGAAAATCAGTGCACCTATTATGTTCCTTAGGAATGTTGACCCTAAAGGTGGATTATGCAATGGTACAAGGTTACTTGTAACACAGTTAGCAAATCACGTCATCCAGGCTAAGTTTATAACTAGTGACAAAGTTGGCCAAAAATTTATGTTGCCAAGAATGTTTATTTCTCCACTAGAAACCATATTTCTATTTAGGATGAGACATAGACAATTTCTTGTTGGTCTTGCTTTTGCAATGACTATTAATAAAAGTCAAGGCAAACATTACAAAAAGTTAGATTATATTTGCCAAGGCATGTGTTTTCTCATGAACAATTGTATGATGTTGTATTCAGAGTGACGTCAAGTATAGGATTGAAGATCCCAAAAAAGCACAAAGAATGTAGTATACAAAGAAGTTTTCCAAAACATTTACACTACATAGGTGTTTCAATGTGGTTGCCAAGTAAGTTTTTTTAATATTATTGATATTTACACCTCTTTTTAATAATGTTTTTTTTTAAAGAAGAACTACAAAAAGTAATGTTAGTTACCAACAAAGCTAGGGTACAAACAAGGTTTGTATTATTTGATGTGTTGTTCCTCTTTTCCTATCAAATATGTGATAAAATGTTTACTCTTTGCTCTTTTTAAATATATTGGTTTTTCATATGGTTAGATAACAAAGATTTTCTTGTTGTTACAATTTTTTTACTATTTATGATATTGTCTAGAAAAATACTATCTTTTGTGCATACCACTCCGTAAAGATATATTACATAGTTTAACCTCTTTGTTATTTATCTAATAAACTGTTTATGGTTGCATTATTATTAACATTGTTATAATTTGCAACTTTCATCACGCATGAAAACTTGAAATTCAAGAACTACTAGAGACAAATAAAGAAAAACATTATGTGGTTTCATTCAATGTTATAATACCAAATGACACAATAACCCTAAAACAATTTAATCGTATTCCAAAACAGTTTATGCATCTTGAGTTGAATTACTTAGCATGGTTAATTAAAAACAAAAACAACACGTAATAAAATAACAGTATTTAATTGTGAACAAAACAAAAATCACACCAAAAATAAAAAACTGTTAAATATTGATTATCCTTCTTGCAACATGTGTAAAACACATGTCATAAACCTAGATAGCATTGTCATCCATCCATCAATATGTGTCTCAAATCAACTCCCTTATAAATACCATTTCATTTCAGTTGTAAGGAATATATGCAAGTAAAATAGTTTAACTTCCTCTCATGTTTCCTCTCAAAAAGCAATATATATAATATAATTTCATCTTATTTTTTTGGCTAGTTTTACAACATGTTATCAGTACGACGCTCTTATACCAAATAAGTTTATACTAGCTAGTTATCATCTCAAATTTGACAAAGCTCGAAATAAACGTCTTTGATATTACGAGAAATAACTATATGACTTGGGCACTGGATGCAAAAATGCACCTGAGAGGAAACATGCTTTTGGAAACCATTGATAGTTTGAAAATGGTGTCGGATGAGAAAAAGGCTAAAGCCATGATATTTTTACAACACCACATACATGATGGTTTAAAAAATAAATATATTAAGAAAGAGGATCATGCGGACCTCTGGCAATCATTAAAAGAGAGGTTCGATTATCAGAAATATGTGATCATACCGAAAACTAAACACGAGTGGATCCATCTCCGGTTCTAGGACTATAAAAGTATAAGTGAATATAATTTCACAATGTTCGGAATTACATCTAGTTAGATGTTATCTGGGGAGAAAATAAGTGATTATGATATGCTCGAGAAAACTCTCTCCACCTTCCATCCTGGAAATGTAGTCCTGCAGCAACACTATCGGGCAAATGGATATACCCATTACTCGGAGTTGATGCAATTCCTCCTTGTAGCAGAGCAGAATAATCAACTCGTGACTTTAAACCATCATGCTCATCCCACTGGATCTGCTCCATTCCCCGAAGAGAATGATACTCATGTCGACATATCAGAATTTTTGATTGATTCAGAAAGAATCGATGAGTGATTTAAAGATCTATGTGATATAAGTTTACTATATTATAGTATCCATATCTTTTGTTGTAAGATATAAGTTATGTTTCATGTTTAATTAATACATGTTTTATGAATATTTTAAATTCAGAAATACCAAACTTTGAGACTATGGATGGAGATATGTGTTTGGCAGATAGTGCGTCAACACACATGATAATTAAAGATAAGAAATATTTTTCCATTCTCAAAATAAAAGATTACGCTGGAAGCGTAAGTACAATATTTGTAGTGCAAAGATTATTAAGGGCTCTGGAAGAGTCAGTTTTTCAATGCCACAGGGGACAAAATTTGAAATAAGTGATGCATTATATTCTCCCGAGTCTCATAGAAACTTATTAAGTTATAAGGATATCCGAAGAAATGGATATCATATTGAAACTATGAGTAAAGATGGCATTCAATATCTTTGCATTAAGTCTGAGAGGAAACATATATTGGAAGAGTTAAGAATATTATCCTTTGAACTATATTTTACAAAAATAAACACGACTGAGTCTTATGCCACAATAAACATGAAGTTTACTAATACATTTAAAATTTGGCATGAGAGGATAGGATATCATGGTTCAATCATGATGAGAAAGATAGTGCAAAATTCAAATGGCCATCTATAGAAAAAAGAGAAAATTTTGCAAACGAACGATTTTACATGTAATGCATGTTCTCAAGGGTAACTTATAACTCGGCCATCACCAACTAAAGTTAGCAATGAATCACCATTATTTTTAGAAAGAATACATGGTGATATATGTGGGTCGATCCACCCACCGTGCAGGTCGTTTAAGTATTTCATGGTATTATTTGACGCATTTAGTAGATGATCAAATGTTTGTCTTTTGACGACAAGAAATGCGGCTTTCGCAAAGTTCAGTGCTCAAATCATAAAGCTGAGAACACAGTTCTCAGAGTATGACATAAAGAAATTAAGGCTTGATAATGCTGGTGAGTTTACATCGCAAGCATTTAATGATTAATGTATGTCAATGGGGATTGATGTGGAGCATCCAGTTCCCCATGTTCATACATAAAATAGCATAGCCGCGTTACCGATTAAACGGTTACAGTTGATTGCAAGACCGTTGATATTGAAAATAAAGCTCCAAATTTCAATATGGGGTCATGCTATTTTGCATGCAGCTGCACTGATTCGACTGAGACCAAGTGCAGATAATAAGTACTCCCCATTAAAGTTGTCATCTGGATAGGAACCAGATGTATCTCATCTCCGTGTCTTTGGGTGTGCAATCTATGTTCCCATAGCTCCACCACAAAGAACAAAAATGGGCACATAAAGGAGATTGGGAATATATGTAGGTTACACGTTACCAAGTATAATAAGGTATCTTGAACCAGTAATTGGTGATATGTTTACGGCACGATTTGCCGATTGCCATTTTAATGAGGAAGAATTTCCAGCATTAGGGGGAGGAATTAGATGGTGTACACTATCGTTGTTACACTTTGATCCCCCTACGAATCAAAGAGAGCTGGAAGTTTCAAAAAATTGTGCATTTACATAATTTGGTAAACCAGTTATCAGACGCATTCACAGACACGAGAAGAGTGACGAAGTCATATATACCCGTTGAAAATGTTCCAACAAGAGTTTTTGTTCATAAAGAACAAACTGATGGAAACACAATGAATGAACCTGTGGTTCAGTTAAAGAGGGAGAGACCAGCGGGTTTCAAAGATAAAAATCTTTGAAAGAAAAAGAAACTGGTTTAGCAAAGTGGAAAGGTTCCAGAAGAACCTGATTCTGGAAATGGTCTGAAAGAAGACATAAATGAAAAAGTTCAAGAAGAACCAAATAAAGATAAGGATCCAGATGACGAGGAGGGAACATAAAAGTATGAGATTTTCATTAACTACGCTCAAGATGAAAAGTTATGGATCAGAAATAAGATAAAAGATGTGGATGAAATGTTCTCATTTTCTGTGTCCAAAGAAATAGATCACAAAAGTAATGATCCAGATCCAAGGTCCATATTAGAATATATGAAAAGACATGATTGGGAGGAGTGGAAGAAGACCATACAAACTGAGTTACTCTCCCTAAATAAAAGGAGTGTCTTTGGACCTATAGTCATAACGCCTAAGAATATAAATCCCGTTGCGTACAAGTGGGTATTCGTGAGAAAAGTTAATGAGAAAAATGAAGTAACATGATATAAGCCCGATTATGCCCAAGGTTTTTCTCAGAGACCGGGAATTGATTTTGAGGAAACGTATTTCCCGGTAATGGATGCAATTGCGTTTAGATTTTTGATTAGCCTAGCGGCATCGAAAGATCTTGAAATGCATCTTATGGATGTTGTGATTGCATATTTGTATGGATCACTAGATAATGATATATATAGAAATGCCAAAACCATTGAAAGCAAAATCTAGGGAGATTTGTTCAGTCAAGTTACAGCGATCACTTTACGGACTAAAGCAATCCAGACGCATGTGGTACAATCTCTTAAGTGAGTATCTATTGAGAAAAGGATATGTTAACAATGCGATATGTCCATGCGTTTTTATTAAAAAATCGTCATCTGGTTTTGTGATCATTGTTGTATATGTTGATGACCTGGACATAATTGGAACTCAAAAGGAGGTTGATGATGCACAAACTCATATGAAAGAAGAGTTCGAAGTGAAAGATCTCGGCAATACAAAGTTTTGTCTTAGGCTCCAAATTCAGCATCTCTGAGAAGGAATATTTATGCATCAATCAAATTATACGAAAAGGTTATTGAGACGTGTTTATATGGAAAAAATGACTCCTTTGAGTATTTCAATGGTAAATAGATCTCTCGATGTAGAGAAAGATCCTTAGACCCTTTGAAGATATCGAGGAGGTAATCGGGCCTGAAGTCCCTTATATGAGCGCTATTGGTGGGCTTCTATATCTTGCAAATTGTATAAGACCTGATATTGCTTTTGCTACTAACCTACTTGCAAGATATATTTCTGCTCCTACTCGCAGGCATTGGAATGGAATAAAACATATTATTTATTACCTTCAAGGTACAGGTGACCTAGGGTTAATTTATTTTAGAAAACTCAAGTTTGGTATGGTTGGTTTTGCAGATGCATGATACTTATCAGATCCTCATAAAGCTTGATCGCAAACTGATTATGTTTTTATTGTTGGTGGAACCGCGATCACTTGATGTTCCTAGAAACAAACTCTGGTTTCGACTTCGTCAAATCATGCAGAGACTATTGCGCTTCACGAAGCATGTTGAGAATATGTGTGGCTTAGGTCAAATGAGTCACCACATACAAGAAGCAAGTGGAATAGCTGACAAGAAAGAGCTGACAAAAATATTTAAAGATAACTCGGCTTGTGTCGCTTAACTCAAAGAAGGTTATATAAAGAGCGATGGAACAAAACACATCCTTTCGAGGTTTTCTCGTACATACGGAAGCTCAAGAAAAATAAAGAAGTGGAGATAGAATATGTACGGTCATGTGATAATCCGGCTGACTTGTTTACAAAGGCCATTCCTACTACTACATTCTGAAAACACGTTTATAGTGTCGGAATGCGGCATTTGCGTGACCTATGAAGAAAATACTATGTTCATTCTTTTCAGGGGAAGATTATGTCACTGTACTCTTTTTCCCTTATCATGGTTTTTTTCCCAATGGGTTTTACCATGACTAGGGTCTTAAAGAGACAGTATGCAATACAAGATGAATAATCAAAGAGAAGTGTTAGATAATGATTATCCTTCTTGCAATATGTGTAAAACACATGTTATAAACCTAGATAGCATTGTCATCCCTCCATCAATATGTGTCTCAAACCAATTCTCCTATAAATATCATTTCATTTCAGTTGTAAGGAATGTAAGCAAGTAAAATAATTTAACTTCCTCTCACGTTTCCTCTCAAAAAGCAATATATATATATAATAATTTCATCTTATTTTTGGCTAATTTTAAAACAAAAACTACTATATATTTTGTAGAAACAAGTTGATTTGGATATTCATAATTCAGGTCGTGCATATCTATATAGAAGGAACTTTTCTTAGTTCACGTGATCACCTCATTGTTAAAAAAAAATTTATGCCCGCGTCAAAAGCGGGCTGGATACCTAGTTATGTTGTAAATCAAAGAAAGAGAAATATCTACTTTACCCTATTTTAATCAAGGTTATTTGTACCATATTTATAAAGTTTTGACTCCAACCTATATATATTAACACCTTTTTCGTTTCGTAAATATAAATTATAATTATGAGTTATATTTGCACTGAAAACATACTTATTATATATATATATATATTAGTGTATGTCTTATAAATTTAAAGACCAATATCAAAAATTACAATTTATACTCTTAATCCTTTTTATTTCTTTTGATTTTTTCTTTTCTTTTTTTTTCCTTCTCATTTTCGTCTTCTAAACATTAATGGAATCTATAAAATTATGAGAACGTAACAACATATCAAATATTTTATGCAGTAAAATAATGTAAAAAATGAATTTCATTTCTTTTAATTTTCTTTACCTCTTCTTTAAATCAGTAATATGAATGAAATTACTTCAAAAATTTTGAAAAATACAAAACTAAAATAAAAAGAAGGCAAACAGAATTAAATTTAAAATTTGTGATAATTTTGATAAAAATAAAAAGAAAAGCGAATTGAGATAATGATAATATTTTATTTACTCGATAAAAATAATACATAATTAACTTACTAGTACATAAATTTATATTTTATGAAAGGAAAATAGATTGATAATTTCATTATTGTAATATAATTATTTTAAGAATTTTGTAATACATGGATTATGAGAACAAAGATTAAAGTACTAATAATTTGTTTGATGGTTATCACTTATCATGGTTTTGATATTACTAGGTCCTCGCTACGTACGGAATGTGATGTACTGATTTTTGTACTAGATATAATTTTGAATAAGTTTTCCCTTATGTTCATTTGGTTGTGAGTGTGAGTATATTAATGGATTAGTGTTGTCTACACCAATCTGCTGAGTGTTTTTCTTTTTTGCATTTTCTTCGGAAAGTTAATTTAGACGACTAGTTTTGTTTTGAAACAACAAATATACCAATAAGGTCATTATTTTTGTTGAATTATGTTGTCAAATTTGTTGTACACAGCATGTGGAATGCATGAAATGTTTATGTGTGTTGTTGTTGCGTTTAGAGATCGAGCCCGTAATTTATCTCTAAAAAAAGATTATGAATTTCTTGACTTTCTTGAAGTAGAAGCAAAGTTTGATGTTGTTTTTCAATATTATTGACATGGCAGTTTGTTGATGGTGTGAGCTTCCGCATATTTTTCTGGGACAGCTACCAGACTTGTGAAGGCGATTCACAACCGTCACAGTGCTTTCTGGTTTTTACTCCAACAACGATCGAGCTCTTCTTGTTAGTTTCCCGGATTAGAGTATCTAGATACTTCTTCCCTTTTACCATATCACCTAAGCGTATCAGTATAACACCATGAATTAAGGTTGCAGAGTTGTAAAAACCATCC
Organism: Moricandia arvensis; assembly: GCA_905132765.1. Taxonomy (NCBI): domain Eukaryota; kingdom Viridiplantae; phylum Streptophyta; class Magnoliopsida; order Brassicales; family Brassicaceae; genus Moricandia; species Moricandia arvensis. The sequence continues at coordinate 184,154 of CAJHQP010000141.1, forward strand.
GCTGATCTCTGGAGGTGGTAGAGGTCCTCGCTAGTGTTGGTGTAGTAAAAAAACAGCATGATCCCTTTCATGTAATGTGCTTCGATGTTTTCATATTCAAGGCATTTAGCTAGTACATTAGATTCCATCTTCTGTTCAAGGCATTTAGTTATGTTTTATCTATGTATCTATATTTTGTTTATGAGTTAAAAATAAAGAGAGAAGGTTCGTAATGGAGATGATGTATATTAATACTGGAGAGCCGTTTAGTTGTCTATGTCCATCGTATGCTTATTGCCATTTAGTGTGGTTCAATGTAGGATCAAGAAATAGTCAGAAGCCTTTTGATTATAGATTGGTCGTAGGCTCTATGATTTCATTTTTGAAGTTTGGTTTGTTGGTATTAATTTTGGGCTATGTCGATTATAGAAGCCTTTATGGGCTATTTGTTAGTCTGAGAAGTTTAGAAAATTAATTTTAAGCCACGACTGTAAAGTAATAATGTGTTGTACACGGTGGTTCAGTTTTTGGTGGTGCCGTCGCGGCTAAATTAGAATTTTGAAAAGAGTACAAATGTTTGAATTTGTAATACACAAACTTTAACAAAATCATTTACATAAATTTATTACTCTGTTTAAAGTAAATTGTTGGACTGCATTTTCATCGCTTTTATGGTTTGTGTGTTTGTAGTTTAACTTGTTCGTGAAGTAGTAGTATGTATGGTAAAACAAATTCACTTTTTTAAAAGGGCGTCTCTTATAAAAAATAGACTAATGTTGAAAGCGAAGATGGGAGCATGTCAAACCAAATCGAAATAAATAAAAAGAACATTGAAACGGGACAGTGTGAAAACCGAAATGTATAGATGATTGAATCTAAACCAAAATAAGAGAACAAAGTAATTGTGATAAATATATATTTCCTCCGTTTCGTTTTACTTGTCGTTCTAGGTTTTTACACGCAGATTAAAAAACCATTTAATTTTACATATTTTCTAGATAAAAACACAATTTTCTATACACTTAACCACATTTCAACCAATAGAAAAATAGAATAACAAATAAAACTAATAAATTTTGCATTGAAATTATAAAACGACACTTATTTTGAAACAAAAAAATTTCTCTACAATGATAACTAAATCGAAACGGAGGTAGTATATTGTATTAGTTTAAAATAAGCGGAATTTTTGAACACAATCTGAAAATATAGCAAAACTACGAAGAGAAGTTTAAAAAAACAATAATAAAAAACCACAAAAACAAAATTGATGTCCAAGCATTATTCAAATTGAAAAATCTGAGTCCAGCTACTTCATGATCTCTAATTATGCGATTCAGGCCTTCTTGAGAAGCTCAGAACGGTGCTGCAGGGTTCTTGGTGGTGCGACCAGTTGAATATGTTCCTATAGCTGACGATCTTTCACCATAATTACCACCAACAACCACCTTAATAGAAACTGAGATGTTACCAGGCATGTCATCTCCATCATTATCCTTGCCATCCTGTTAAAACCAAAGCACAAATAATTATTTGCATAGTACACAGAGAACAAAATGAAATATGAGATGTGACTTACATTGGCAACAAAGTCTGGTAGTTCCGTAGTGGCGGACGGTCACCTTCGCTCAGCATGCGTGAGATAGTGAAGTTGTAGCTTCTAACCATGACCTGGAACGTGCAAGTCCTCCCAACCATGTCTGCAATAAAAGGTAGGGACTGTGTATCTTCTAGTTTACTCTTTTGCCAGCCTATGTGTAAATGTTTAAGTGGATGTATACAACACATGGTTCAGTTGAAATATAGAACCATGATACGTGATGAAACAGATATGTACCAGTAAATGACCAGCTTTATAGGCTCGCATTTTATGTAACTTCTTCATTTTCCCCTCGAAACCAACAAATATCCCCTCAGCAGTCTTATGAGCGATTGTCATTTCCACCCAATAGCTTTAAGAAGAAAAAATAGAAAGAATATTTTAAGTAAGTGATTGTGCATGCGTGTGTGAGTATGATTGAAACATTACAATCTGCAGTGGAACCTGAGATGGAGCATTGATAAAAAAATCAGTAGCTCAGCCATGGTCAGAGGTTTAACTTTGGCAAAGCCTATAAGCAATGAACTGGTGATGGGTTCCCAGTATCAGTTGAGACCAGCCTATAGTGATGGACAGTAACTCATAAGAGTGTGTCTTAGATATACAAATTAACAAACCGAATAAGGATATAGTATGTAGAAATCCTCAAATACTTACTTGTGAAAATAAGTCTCCCCTGCATTACTCTCCTTATCGAAAAAGATATGTCTGCCTGATGTGACATTCAAAAAAAGATGACCAGCCAAAAAAAAGTTTTTTGTTAGTATTCGAAGAACCATAATCAGATATTAAGTGACAGAGCTATTTAATCACCTCCCACAATCTTGGGATTTATGCTGGTTGCAACTACAGCCCTTGGATCACCCGTTAAGGCTTCTAGTCGTTTCTGAAACGAAACAGCATGTGAGTGGAATTTGATGGTCGCCATGACACATTCTTTTCTTTGTGGAGGATTGAACACATTCTCTTCACAGCAGTTAGCTCACAAATAATGTCTGAGAGAGATGAGAAACGGATGAATAATGAACTTGGTTCAAAAATAAGCATGGGAGAAATGGATATTAAGATGAGTGTTGGTGTTGGCTAAGCAAGCAGCTCACTATGATTCTGAAACCTGCACCGTTCCTCAGGAATTGGTGTGACCGGTTCGATTAACTCATCAAATGTGGTGGAATCACTGAACCCAATCTCTAGAGGAGAGTATGTTTGCCTGAAGCTCTGGTTGCACCGAGTCACCTCAAATCCACTAATGGAGAACAATGAACCATTGTTGAGACACTATCTGAAAGTGGCCAGTCTTTGGACATTCACGGTGGCTGGTTTGAATGTCGCCTGAAAACATGTAAATAGGAAAACATAATTGAAATTTTGTTGCAGAAAGTGAAAAAAATATGTATAATCAAAGATTCAAAAAAAAATTGAGATTAGACGTTGGAATCTGGTTTAATATACGAGGATAATGAGTCTGAAGAAAGGAACAACCTTGTTTCCCAGATCGCACCTCCACAATGGTAGAACAACGACCAGCCTTTAACTCAGCGAAAAATACAGATGATGATGATCAATGGTTAAGGCCTCACCTTTAAGAAGGTCTTTAGGATGAATGAGCACATAACCGATTGATCTCTAGTTCGCGAAGAAGAAAATGAACAATCGTGCGAAACCCTACAACTAAGACGGCGGAGAAGAAAGAGATATGTACTATAAAAGAACACGTTTGCTAAAGGTAAAACGCACACACCAAATGCAAGGACACGGGCCCACCCAGGTTATCAAATGGATACGGTGCGTAATGCAACGACATAAGCCCACTTAAATTGTCAAAAGGATACGGTGCAGTTAACAAAGTGGACACCTGTCAACACAGGAGAGTACCAATTGAAGACGTGGCAGCACCAAATGTGTTGAATCTCTTCTTTAGATAGATAGATAGATATTGCTAAGGACATAAAATTCTTTTCTATTATGTTACAGTGTGACCAGGCCCGGCCCTAGGGGGGTGCTGATGGAGCAAAAGCACAGGGCCCAACAATATTTTCAACATATTTAGGAGGCTTTAAGGGTCCTAATTCCAAAAAAAAATTATTAAAAAGGGTCCTAATTTCAGAAAAAAATATTAAAAAGAGCCCTAATTTTATAAATTTCTTCTGAAATTTTTCATTTGCACCGGGCCACAAAAAAGTTTGAGCCGGGCCTGAGTGTGACCTTCTTCAAAAATCATTAATTCACTATAATACGAACGTATTACATTACACCATACAAAATAAACTAATGTACTATAATTGGTTTAACTTCGTTTTAGTGAAATATATAAAAATTAAAAAGGATGTCGAGGAATAATACATAAAAAAGAAAAAAAAAACACAAATCAGCATTGGGATATACATAAGAGAAATATGAATACGATCAAAGCAGCATTGTGATATACATAAAAAAATATTTCTCAATCATATATATAATTTTATTATAAAATGAAATAGCGACATTGTGAGTGGCTCGTTTAATTCGGTTTAGTTAAAATTTGGGAGAAATTTAAGAATCAGTCTAAATCGCAACGGTTATTGCAAACCTCTCAAGACACATTTTTCACATAACTATGTGTGTCTGCGAGGGGAACACGGCCAGACCTGTCACATAGGACAGGTGGCGAAATCACAGAGACATCTCCACAACAAAACCGCATTTTTTGGTGGCCACGTGACCTCGTTACACCACGTGGTGAGCAGTAACCGCTTCTCGGAAAGACCTATGGTCTTCGCTTTAGAAACCTCTCTTTATAACTTCCGAGGACATAGGAACCATAATCTAACATTCAATAAAAGAACAAAAAGGTTGAAGCAAATTTGAAGTTATTTAAACAAAAAAAATTGAAGTTTAATCACTGGTCGAAAGAAATGATGGAGAGAAGAGCAGCGGCTTTGGCACTGGTGGTGGTAGTGGTGGTTCTTGCGTGGCAAAAGGGGACGACGGCGAAGGACGCGCGAAGCGCCACCGAAACGGCAAAGAAAATGGCAACAGAGACTGCTCATGACGCTAAAGACAAGACTGCTTCATGGGCTGGTTGGGTCTCCGACAAAATCACTACGTAAGTAGTTTCCGAAACCCACTTTTGGTCCAGCAGTCTATTACTTACCATCGATATCAACACGTTGATTATGTCTATAAATTCTCATTTTGGTCATGTGTATTGGTGAGTGTCTCATGTTTAGTTTTGGTAACGTATCTGGCCATAACTAGGTCATCATAGGTAACATTTAACTTTTTTTTTTCAGTGGACTAGGAAAGAAAAAGGAACCAGAAAGTACCGCCCAACGCGCAAAAAATTATGCTTACAACACGGCGCAAAACGTGAAGGACTCGGCATATGACAATGCGGGTTACGCAAAGGATTTTGCGTATCACAAAGCTGGTGATGCTAAGGACATGGCTTATGAAAGTGCCGGCAGTGCAAAAGACATGGTCTCCGAGAAAGCTGGCTACGTAAAGGACATGGCTTATGATAAGGCAGGCAATGCGAAAGACATGGCTTACGAGCAGGCCGGACATGCGAGGGATTTTGGTTATGATAAGGCAGGCAATGCGAAGGACATGGCTTATGAGCATGCTGGACATGCCAAGGATTTTGCTTATGATAAGGCAGGCAATGTGAAGGACATGGCTTACGAGCAGGCTGGACATGCCAATGACTTTGCTTATGATAAGGCAGGCAATGTAAAAGACATGGCCTATGATAAGGCGGGCAATGCAAAAGACATGGCCTATGATAAGGCAGGCAATGCAAAGGACATTGCTTACGAGCAGGCTGGACATGCAAAGGACTTTGCTTATGATAAAGCAGGCAATGCAAAGGATATGGCTTACGAGAAGGCAGGACACACAAAGTATTACGCCTATGATAAGGCTGGTTATGCAAAAGACATGGCTTACGAGCAGGCTGGACACGCTAAGGATTTTGCTTATGATAAGGCAGGCAGTGCAAAGGGCATGGCATACGAGAAGGCCGGACACACCAAGGATTATGCCTATGATAAGGCTGGTGATGCAAAAGACATGGCCTATGATAAGGCGGGCATTGCAAAAGACATGGCATACGAGAAAGCGGACAATGCCAAGGAGATGGCTTATGAGAAGGCGGGCAATGTGAAAGACATGACGTATGACAAGGTGGGATCTGCTTACGGCAGTGCGGAGAAAGCAAAGGAGTTTGGATATGAGAAAGCCAGTGAGGCCAAAGACTTTGCTTATAAGAAAGCAAGCAATGCCAAGGACGCAGCTTACGATAAGGTGGGATACGGGTATGACAAGGCTGGCGATGTGATCAGGATGGCCACAGACAAGAGCAATGAAGCCTATGAAGGAGCTAAAGAGAATTCAAAGAGTGCTAAAGACATGGCAGCTGATAAAGGCGAACGTGCAGTAAGGTATGGTAGAGACAAAGCAACGGAAGCAATGGATGGATCTGTGGACTATATGAAAGACAAATCACACAAAGCCAAAGATGGTGCCACCAAAGGATTCGGAGAAACTATGGACAAGGTCAAGGAAACATCAAAACACACATATGAAACCGCAAAAGAAAAGGCTTCTCATGTTGCTGAAGAGATTAGAGAGCGTTATGCTGAACTCTAAAAATCAACAATTCTGAATAACATTAAACATAAAAGTCTTAAAAGTTAACAAAATAGTGTATATAGTAAAGTCTCTTTACATTTCTTTGTTCTTGGCTGCTTGCTTATTGTTGTGCATCCAAACTTTAAACACTTTTCTTTTCACATTAATCTCATGACAGAACCGATTCACTTCATTGTCTTCTTGCTTACTCATTCTCCATCCAATCTTCTCAGCAAACTCCACCATCTTCTCCTTCTGTTCTTGATTAAACTTTGTCCTAAACCGTTTCTTGGGATGGTATAGAGACTGATCCGGTTCAAAAGATTGATGAAAAAACTTGTTAAAATCCTCCGTTGAGGACTCAGCCGGATCTCTACTTCTCCCTCCTCCGAAGCTCATCATGATCGGAGACACGTGGCGGCTAACGAGCGGTCTTTGTGAACGGCCTGAGCTGTTGAGTTTGACAACGAACGTGCCGGCGATTTCTTTCCGGTGGAAGCTCCGGTGACAGTTACATGCATCGCAAAGAAGTGACTCCGCCGTGCCTTCTTTGCCGGTTGACATAAACTCGCCGCAACCGTCGATCACGTGTCCGCCGGAGCTCGCCGCGTGGTTCCGTTGACATTCTCTATATCTCACACTTCTTGTCGGAGAAGTAGTTTGAGGCCTAACGTACGATCTTGGAGCTGGAGCGGCCAAAGAAATTGGGTTCGTATCAAGATCCGGATCCGACCCGTTTCTTTTGGTTGTGGGTTTATCTTTCTCACTGTGATCTTGGATGTTTTGGTTCGCTGGTGATGTTGGTCTTTGCATCTCCATTTTATCATCTTTCTTCTCTATAACCTCCATCTATTTGATCTTGAGCTTCTGTAATGAAACCCTAATCTTGTTTGACTTTCTCTTAAACAAAGATTAAAACTTATTATTCTCTCTCTCTTTCTCGCCCTAGCTATTTGATTAAGAGAAATAATTATAGCTCTAGCTTCTCATAAGCTATGGAGCATGAAATTGCTGCTAATTGTTTTTCAAACCTTTTAAAATTTTTGACTTTGACTTACTCATCTTTGCATTTTCGTTTCCCTATGTGGTAACCCACCAAAATCTAGTAGACTAATCTCAGATCTACATGTAATTAAACTAAAAGAGAAACTGATTTACCCCAGTTAAGAAGTGATTAAACCCAGCAAAAGAATAAAAGAACAGAGAAAGAGGAAAGTAACTATTACTTTTGTAAAAGATGGTGTTTAGAAGATTTTTTTTTTGTTTTAAAATAAAAAATATTTTTTATTTTTATGTTATTTTTAGTTTCGTCGAAAATGTGTAATCAATAAAATTTTTCAGTATTTCTATAATTAGTTGAGTGACTTTTTAAATTAGATTTTAGATTATATATAGAAAAAAATAAGCATTATTTTCTCTATTTAATTTTAATTATCATTTTAGGTTTGTGTACACATATTAAAAAAGTATTTAATTTTATATATGTTTAAAATAAAAACATCATTACTTATAAACTTAATAATATTTTAACCAATAAAAAAATAAAATAATATATAAAATTAATAAATTTTATATTAAAATAATAAAATGATATTTATTTTGAAAAAAAAAATTACTCTAAAAACTAAATTGAAACGGAGGAAATATATATTAAATCAAAACATCAATTTATTGTGAACAAAAATATTGTCTTTTTTTGCCAGATAAGAGGAGAGAGAGAGAGATAATTTGAATTTGTGCTTCCTATTGCCCATCAATTTCCTAGAGAAAAAAGTCTAAAGTGGGTTTGGTCTGTGCCAATAATAATGCAGTCCACTACCAAACAAGAGATGTGGACTTGGAGCAGAAAGTGCCACGTTTCTATATCATACAATGCCCGCACATTGGTCCTAGTACTCTATTAAGATTCTTAACAATTCTCTTATTTAAAAGGGCAGATCCATTTAAAATAAGATGATGGTTCTCCATGGGTGAACTTTAAATATTTTTCAAAATTTTTACATATTTTTTTTCAATAGTAATAATAATTAATATAATCATTAAATTTTTATAAAAAGACAATATCAAGCCAAAAATTAGCTTTAAAAAATGGAGAAAAATTCTTTTTTTTTGACAAATTTAAACTCCATCGATGATAGTAACACTATCCGATCTGAATAAGTAAGAATTATATAAAACAGAAAACTCAACAACAACAAATTAAGACTACTTCAAAATTATATGGACAGTATTTTGGTGGTTCATTATCAAAATTTACCTCAATATTAGTTTATAACATATATATATATATATATTAATTTTTGTAATACTTTAAGCTTATTATATAACTTGTATTTCAATGTAAAATATTATGCTTGTATTATGGTTTTAAATTTGTGTAAAGTTTTCTGAATGTAATATTGTTCTTCTGTAAAATAATATGTTTATATTATTAATTTATCAATATAAATTTTTGTGTAGAATAATTATAAATATATTATTAGTGTGTGAAATTAACTTTATAAAACCAAAATTATAATAATTATGTGCTAATATAACCATAATACAAAAAGATAATATAAATGTGTTAAGTACAAAATTATTAAATTTCTATAAAAAGAAGAACTAAATTAAAAAGTGAACAGAATTTTTAAGGGTTGAATAGTGACTATTTATATTTGATGGTATACTATTCACCCTCTTAAAAATAAAGAGGTAATAGGTTATTGGAATGCAAAATTCCTTAATAATAAAGGGATAAGAGGTATTAGAGATGCTTTAATAGTTATCTTGCTTTAATTAACTTGAATATTTGCAAGTTTATAGATTAGTGTAATTTTTACAGGACGATTAAAGATATAAAGATCAGACAAAGTATAGGAAGACCATCTCCAATTGTTACTTCTATTTTTTATTTAAAAAACAGAGTACTCTACAAATATAAGAAATTATGGCTTAAGGATTACCTCCATTTTTACTCTAAAAAGGAATATGCTTAGTATTCTTTCTCCATTTATTATTAATTTATTGTTCAATACATAACTTTTTAAAATGTTGGATTTACACCCTCATATTTTATTTTGTAACAATTAACACAATACAACAATATTAACTAAAATTAAGTGATTGTTTTAAAATGAAAATATTATTACAACACATGAATAAAAAACAAATAGCAGACATTTTCTTTTAGCCATCACTACCATGATGTAATTCTCCATTAAATGATCAATTAACGCGTTTTGAATTGAGAAATGAGCTTCTTTTTCTTTGATTTTCTTATACCGAGTAAAAAAATTCTTGGAATCTAAAACGTTCTTCATCCACTATTTCAACTTTCGGAGATGGAGGTTCTCTTTCAACTCCAATTGGTGCATCAAGATCATGCTCATCTTCGGTTATCATGTTATGTAAAATTATACATGTATTCATTATGTCATGTAAAACTATAACATCTTTCTCCCAAAACCGAGCTAGACCATGTACAATTACAAAACGCGAATGGAGTGAAAAAAACTAAAAAAGAATGATAATCAAACATCAGTTGTTATCAAGACTTTAGCAAAAGGAAATCAACAACTTTTGGAACAATCAAAGAAGATAAGTGCACAAAAACAACACCATTTAGAGATGCAAAGTAAGAATTATGCATTGAAGGAGCTCAAAGAAGAAAATAAAATACTACTTCAAAACGTAAATTCCATAGAAGATCCAAACATTCAAGCTTATGTTCAAAGAGAACAAACACGAATCTTGAGAAAAAGAATGAGGGAGCAAGTTCCTTCTTCATCAATTTCATTTGGACAATTTTTAATGATATTCGTGGATCTAAAATGATCTACCAGAGCATTAATCATAATGGTGCGTTATGATAAGTTTGAGTGTTTTATGTTTTTGTTATTGCTTATGTGTTTTTAGTTTATTAATTATATTTTCTGTATTTTCTAATCTAATATAAGTTATAGTGCATCTAAAGTTTAATCCAATTTAACAATTAGTTTTATTACAAAGTCTTAACATATAATTCTATTTAGGTAGAAAATAAGAACTTTTAAAAAGTGAAGAATCATTTTGTAAAGAAAAACTTAACTTCAAAAATAGAGTAATTGAATAGTGTTACTCTATATTTGGAGTAACATCGTTCATCACTCCATATCTAGTGTAAGATTTGGTGTAACTTTGGAGTGCTTTTACTCTATATTTTGTGTTTAAAGAGAAAAATAGAATATCAATGGAGATGCTCTAAGATCGATGTGCTGACAAAACAAAAGAGATTGATTATAGATATAAAGAGATGTACGCAATATTTTGGTAATATGACATTCATAATATGGTAGTTATAAATGAAAAATTAATAATATTAAAAAGAATGATCTTCTTACCATTTCATTGATCAATACACATATTTTGTCATCAGTATTCAGTACACAATATACCACTGTAAACAATATTACTTGTTAATTCTAAATGCAGTTAGAAATATGAATATCTTTTTAAGTTATGAAGACAAATAAACTAGATATCCTTATCAACCTCTTAATCAATCATCTGTTTCAAGAGATTTATGATTCCCCTACATTTTTGTGTTTCAAAAATTCTTCATCATAGTAGCAAACTTAGGGTGACTTGAGGAAGTTGCAGATTATAAAGTTCCATTGAATGCTTTTTGCGGTCTTCGGTCCAAATAGTCTAACTACCCTTGTACCAACTTCTTCATTGGATTCATTCCAGTGGTCAGGTTTGAAATCAGCGTCCTTAGATGTTGCTATTCTTTCACAAGTAATTGGTTTCTTCCTCCTTATATTGTAATATTTAGGAAGCTTACTCTCCCATTGATAATTCATTGACCTTCCATGTTGGATATCATGTCAGCCCATGATGACTCTTTGAGCGGGTCAGGTAAAAAAAGCATCACAATCCATTTCCATGGATCCCTCAGACAAGTTTTGGTCACACATATTATTTTCAACTCCCTTGACTCATCTATAATACGACTCATTTGGCTCGATAAATAATTGAAAGAGTTCCATATGACTATGGAATAACCATGCTCTGATACCATCTTTTGTAACATCCCCGATTCGGTCTAAGTAAAAGTTGACTTGATCAGCCGTAAAGAATCAAACAAGAACATGCAAGACCAACCACTTAACTCAAACCAAATCAAAGATGCCACAGATGTGTACCTTAACATCTAACTGAGGTTTCCAAAACAAATCCAGACACCCCAATTCAATGTCTAAGCACACATATCCTAGTGAACATAGCTCAAGACTTTTCAACCCGAGATACATTCAATAGTTAGTCCGTCCCAGCCCAAAATAAAGTATCATACAAAACCCAAAAAATTCATAAAATCGATTTATTCATATAATATTAGGTTTCACATACCGAAAGATACATATAGGTCCAGCTGGGTTAAATACTTACATACATACGAAACATCTACTTGCATTTGCAAAAAGGAACAACTCTACATCAACTTAGCATAAGCTCTTCCAGTCTGAGGGGACACCACATTGTACCTGCAAAAAAAAGTAGAGTTGTGAGCAACTAATTTTCTCAGTGAGTTTGCTTCCCCATACCCGCATAATCATTCCCCACAAAACCCAAAATAAAAATCATCACACAAGACATCATCAACATTTTAAATGACCATGATGCTAATGCATATTCATGTATATACTATATTTATATACTTTACTTCCACCACTTCCACTTCGAGGCCTTTTCTGTCATTTGAGATTTCCCATCCCTATTAACTCAACACACCCAAACAAATCATAGCTACAAAGGTTAAATGACCATTGGTCCACACATATCCAGCTGCCTCTAAAAATTACCACGCCCGGATCGCACATCATCATGCAGCACGACCTTAGGCTGCATTCTTGTTCTTCCATGCTTTCATACCAATGGGTTGTCAAATGACCACAACAAGACCTAATGACCAACAAGCAATCATTCCTATCAATTACAACAATCTATATCATTCAAGATCAGTAGTATAAATCAATACCATCACTATCACTTATAACTATGACCATCACATCTAATTATGATAGTATTCTCCAGCTTCACATAATAATACTAAAGCATACCATGCTCGTTCACTTAACTAACCACCTAGTCATGCTACCATCAATATAACATTATATCATATCATGACCAATCAATAAAACCACAACCATGAACATCAAGAAATATCACAATATCTCATACTTGTTTTCCAGTAAAACAACAAGAACAACCACAACTCACTTTGGGTTTTCGAAATGAGATAAAGACACTTTATGGGTCACATAGGGTTTTTGGGTCTCCTATATAAAACATGGGTTTTAGGATGGTCCGAAAATAATTAGAAAAAACTAAACTCGGATTTGGATTCAAGAAATAAAAATAAGTCGAAAAGGAAAGCTAAAAATAACAAGAACTTACCCGAAGTCTTTTCGACTTAAGGTGCTCGGGAATTCTTCTTCGAGAACTTCTATAGCAAGCAAGAGGTCTAACTATTTTTTCAATTGGTTTCATGTTTGAGCTCTGGTTTAATAATGAAACATATCTCCTCTATTTATACTAAAGGAGATGGTTTGTATGAATCACATCATCAGCCACCAGTCCACCTTAGAAAATGACAAATGTCGACACTCGAAATCGTGTCATCAAAAGCAGCTGAAGCAAGCAGCTTACAAAGCTGGTGAAACAGGACATGTGGTGGCATGGCATACAAGCAGGTGAAGTATACATGCAGGGGAAGTAGTTAGGCAAGTAGGTGAAGAATGACAAGCTGCTAAAACAAGACAATCACCAACCATCTCAACCTTGTCTAATTAACTGGTAATTGAAAACGTCCAACTAAAAGTTCTGATCAACCCAAAAAGAATTATAACGTACAATCGTAAATTCCCCATCTCATTGGCTACCATGAGTCTCAATATGATGCTCACATTCAGCCTGAACCAAGTCGAACGGTTTTTACTAAAACAGTTTCTGACATATGCTCTGAACGACTTATCTAGGATTATGCACAAACCAACTCTTTTCCTTTTACTCCAAACTCACTTCTCATGGTTACATTATCTTTGTAAATCCTAATAAATCCTCTCCCCGTCCATAAATATAAGTTTACCTTAATCAGTCATTCCCATCCTTCTTAAAATGGATCGAACGCTCCGACCGCCTATTCGAATGGGCTATGGCTTTGCGGCATAATTACATTCAGCAATTCTTTCATTTATTCTCACATAGCCTTATACTTAGGTTTCCTTAAGGTTTTCCAAGCACTAGAAATCAAGGCCAATAGATCTCGATGCACTCTGACCATTCTCTGGTGCTTTGGTCACTTAAATGGACAAATCGAGCAACTCAATTGGTCAAATATGATTCTTACCGACAATACCGTCATTCTTAGTCCATATTAACTTTATTTAAGACATTTATAACCTTCATGCACTCATTAAACGCTTGCGATCTTTTTCGGAATTTATTGCCTACTATTGGTCAAACTGATCTTCTCGTGGCCACGTGTTAGTTCTTCGTATGGGTCATTAAAAGATTCCAACGCTCAATGATTCAGACAAAGTTGTGTATTTAAGTAGATAAAGGCAAAAACTTTAGCAGTGTATCTAATGGTTAACCGGATTACATAACCAGTAACCGGCTTAAGTAACATGTAGACTCTACACTCATTATATCTGGGATATCATTTACAATAACCATCTAGAGTAAATATTAGCGGTTGTCTATATGGTTGTCTATAGCGCCTATAGCGGAGGAAGAGCTCTCCTATCAACAACGATGAAAGTCCTAAGATCTTTTCTCTTTGGTCTTAGGACTCTCAATTTTGCCTCTCGGAAAACTCTTCATTAACAGATAACAGATACAATAATCTATAATATTTGATGATATCCCTATCTTGAATCAAACATAATGGGAAAGATATTTTCGTGTAGCCATTTTCCAGTTTACAAACATGATTAAGATATTCATTAAATCAATATAGGGTGAAATTAACAAGATAACCAATACAATATCTTACAATGAATTGTGGTAGTGTAAAGAATCAAATACAATTGGAAACATTTCCAACAAGACTAGATCTGATATGTTTGATTTTCCCCTTTTGACAGGTGGCCAGCGAAACGAGACCAATATGATGTTTCTTCTTCACCTTAAGTTGGCGAGAGGATGTACCTTCCAAATCAGCCAGAAAAATCCGGTTTGTCGACCATCTCTAGATATATCTGAAAGGATGATTGCCGAATTATTTGTAACTCATCTTCTTCCAGCTAGCACCTTCATGAGTGTGTTGATGTCATGCGGCGAGTGATATGGAAGAACCTTAATCCCTACCAGATCTTCACCAGCGACAAATAGTTTCTCTGAAACTTCACCAGAATTATCGGACTCGTTGGAGATGGGTGAATTGACCAGGCGTGAAGCAACCATTTCAGGATTATCATATATATGACAGGATAAAATGAAATTAGAATTGTGATTAATAAATGGTAAATCGGTTCTCTTTGTTGTTGTTAAAAGAAGAAGAAATGAGAGAATTTTCACCACTAAATATTGATTACGTTCTTCATAATTATTGAGAAGAGAAAGAGGTGCATGATCTAGGACAATAGCTACATAAAGTGGAATAGGATTAGTAATTACCTAGTAGTGTGCATAGCTGACATTGTATCAAAGTAAATCAGATTGTCAGAGATCTATATCTAGATGTCTATATGCAGTAGAGTATATGGGGTAAGGTTGAGATTAATGACAAATTTCTGAAAACAATAGTTAATTTCCATAATTTTAATTTCATCTCTAGTTTTGCGTACCAAGCGCAAATTCTTTTAACTTTAAATTTAATATAGACATTTTAAAATTGCTCTTCACTCAAGTGATGATTCTTTTTTCAAATCAAGAAAAGTCTTGTAAGCACACTAGAGTGAACAAAACTCTTTTGGTCTCTTTCTAATTTTTCGGCTAATAACGAAGAAATATTTCCAATTTAAGACTTTCAAAACTATAATGTACGATTAAATTATTCTTATTGTAGTTTTTTGCGTGTTAAAATTATATACTTGATATATATACTGACATGGCCGGTTCAAAAGGGAAGTGATCTAGACCGTCGTTTAAGCATATAATTTTGAAAAGGTGTATTTATTTCATTTTAATTTTAAAATATTTATTAATATTTATATGTAAATAAAATTTATAATTTTAATAATTATATTCGTAGGAAATTTTAACATTATTCTGAATCTTTTATTAATAATTTAAGTGTTTTAAAATAATAACATACTCTGAACGGGAAATTTTGTATTAATAAATAAATTTAGTAAACTTATGACTGAATATAGTCAAATGTTTAATATCATTTAATAGTATTACTTTACAGTTAACTTCATAAAATTATTTCACTAATTATTGAGGAAAACTTAGTTTATAAAATTTTAATCTGACTTATACATGTGATATTAGATTAAAACATCCATCATAATCGTTTTTCATCAAAAATAAGTAATGTACATAAAACAGAAACAAAAGAAACAGATGACGAGGGGTAACGCATCTATACTCTATAGATTAATAGTTGGAAGAAATCTGTCAGCAGAATATTTCCTGTATTATTTTGAATTGTTAAATTTAATTTGTTAGAATCTCTTTCTAACCTTTTCTTTCTTATTAAACATGTCGGGAATGACAACTTGTTTTGGAACAATTTCAGAGTAATAATATAAGGGAAAATACAGTAGTTCAAAAAGAAAAAATATATATAAGGGAAAATACTAAAATATAGGTAGAATAATTTTCTAATATTATTTGAAGATCATTAAAAAAAGATGTAACCTTCTATTTTATATTAATTATATTTTGATTTTGATGAGTGTCTCACCTTATATCTCTATATTGTTTATGTGATAGTCTTACAATTAGTTTGGACAAAACAAACTTTTTATTCTCTAAGAAAATTTATTAACTCACAATATAATAAGACCATGTTTTTTTTATGACTAGCAATTTATTAACCCACATATAACCTTAGACCAACAAAATTATTCATATATATATATATATATATATATATAAGTATCAATACTGAGTGGCTTTATATTTTTTATTACCTTAAGATTCTTTCCCAACAAAAAAATTATTCTTTCTCAATTACACTAAAAATTATTTTTATTCATTTTGGTAAGACATACACGAGTGATAGAAATGTGTTTCGTCTATCGTACTAACCATTATGTTTTCCTCTCTCTATTGTAAACATACTTGCAGTTCACTCTTTTCTTTATCACCTTCACAGATCGTAAAGTGATCCGTATGCAAAGCGGTTAGCTAAATTCAATGCTTTCTCACCCACACACAATAGCATTCGTTAAAAAAGATAATATTAATCAAAATTATAATCGCAAATGGGTTAGTCCGACAATTTTAATTGAGAAAAATAATTGTATGGTGTGCAATAATAATTCAAACCATTCTTGTTTTTACTTTATATTATATTATTGGTAACACAATTTTTTTGGTGTGATTTAGTTCATTGATTATATAATTTTACATATGTTTTACACTATGCAAAGTACGGATCTCAATATAGTTTATTATATTAAAATGAGGTATCGAATTATATTTTCAAGAGAACTATTATATAGTATCATATATCTTTCGAACTATAACCATGTTCTATACATCCCCGAAGCAAAAGTTAGGAACTTGATTTTCCATGAACTGATTATAGTGGTTTGTGATGTACGCCGAAAACCAAACCACCAAATCTCAAATATTAAACCAGACAAAAATGAACAGAGAAAAGAAACCCAACAAAATCCTTGTTTATGAAATATTTATGAATTAAAAAAAATCATTGTTAAAGGAACAATTAAATAATCTTATGTTGCTTGACTTCAACATGTATTATCACCATCATGACAAAATACTAGAGAATCAGTGAAGATACAATGACACAATTCACATCCCCCAGCTCTTCTAACGATGATTTCATCTTCACCTCGTTCTTACCAATACCTTTTCCGTACAAAAATCCTTGCAAATGCACCGTATATAGTGTTCTTGAAGCTTTTCGAATCACTAAGTAAGATGGTTTAACGAAACATGAGATGGACATCTTAGAAATAGCCTTGTTTTTGTTTACTTTGTTTCGTATGTCGTTTGTGCAAACGTATTCATCGTCGCCGAGCAAAATATATGGTCCATTGATGTTGGAAGAGACGTCACCAAGCGAAGGCAGCTCAAAAGAGCAAATCGAAGAGATTGTCTTTGACGTCATTGTGGTCAAGCATTGATCAATTTCCCATCACTGCATTTTACATGGGTATTCTTCTTTTTCATTGTGAATGATTAATACCATAATATTAATTTCATATATCAATTTGGGTTTCTTACTTCAATTTGGATTTTTCAATGTATATATTTGTGGAAATATCAAATTATGTAGGTTCAATTCAAGTTTGGATCGTAATCAGATGTTTGTGTGGTTTATTGAACATAATCATGTTTTAGTTTAGTTTATAATTCGTTTAATATGGTTAAATGTTTGTTTAGAAAATAGTAAAACAATTATAACCAACAATTATGGGTTTTGGGATTTTTTATTCACAAGAGATATCTACCTTTCTTTGTTGGCTCTGCATATTCATATAACTTATGAAGCATTGATTAAACTAAATTTTGCCAATAGTTGTGCTTTCATGTAATGAATTGTCTTTACATATGAAAAAAATTCTTTATAGAGGATTTGTTCATTAATACGCCATATGGCAACTGGCCACTATTATGTCTTTACTCCATAATGCATTCTTTGACCGAGCATTGATTACATCTACTAGTATCTTTTTGGGTAACTTCTACTATGGTTCATGAAAAAGTATAATCAATCTAGTTTTGGTTGTTTACACTTCTCACGCCAACTTATACTACTGTTGCTTGCTCGAGTGGAACAATTAGCCAGCTAAGCTGATTAGGTTTAATCAAAATTCGTTTTATAATATATGCTGCTTAAATGCAAGTAAAAGAGTCAAATTAAGACATTTAACTAGACAATTAGGCCCATTTGAGAAAAGATCATTTCATTTACGTACTTCACAGAAAATGTAGGCATAGTGCATAAAATGCAAAATTATACTCTCTCCGTTTCATATTAAGTGTCAGTTTAGACAATTTTTTTACCAAAATAAATATCGTTTTCCACCTTCGATGCATAATTTATTAATTTTATAATATAATTTATTTTCTGTTGGTTGAAATATGGTTAATTGTATAGGTAATTGGGTTTTTATATAGAAAATATGCAAAATTAATTATTTTCTTAATCCGTATGTACAATGTTAAAGTAACACTTATTATGAAACAGAGGGAGTAGAAAATATGATAGTTGACTGAAACCGGAAAGGCGGCCTTCGACTGAAACAGTGGAAGCTTGAGCTTCTGACCTTTGTTGTTAGGCCATAATTAAAGGGGATTCTTAAGTGGGTTTCTTAAGGCGTGAGACCCATGAACAGTGTAAGGATCGGTTACAAAAACTATAAACTAAAAGAACCGGTTTTTAAGAGTTTTTTACACTGTTTATGGATCCCACTAACACGTGTCGACTCGCGATTGGTTCACCTAAAAAAAAGAAAAAAAAAACCTAAAAAACCTAAGAAACCTAATGGGTTTTTTAGGGTTAATCATGGCCTTAAAGAAATTTTCCGGCCACTATTTTTTATAAATTCTTAACTAGTCTAGAGGTAAAAATAGCAATCTAGGAACGGAAGGTGAAGAGTTCAATGCTCTGCATTGCCATTTTCTTCATACATATATATTAATATATATCATTTACTAACAATGAATAATTTAATACTTCTACTTATGAATGAGTTTTATTTTTCCTTACTAGCTTCTGGTACGTATATTTTCAAGAATGGCAATGTTTCAATAAATATATCAGGTTATATCAAACTAGTAATAACACCAAAACAGAGTAAAATAAGACACATAATTTTAATTGGTGTTGATGTTGAGAATCATATGTGTTAATTCGATTACGTTGAATTTAGTTTCCCGAGTAAACTGAAGTAAGAAACTCTTTGAGACGAATATTATCAATGTCTCCCCAGATGGACCAAGTGACCTGCTTTTGAACACTATCCATTGTCGCATTTTCGCCTACTTGCCTGTAAAACAAAATTGTAAATGAAAATGTATACTTTAATTTGAACTGAAAATTAAATTGTATAGCATTAGGTAATAATTTCAATAAAGAAAATTATTATTGTACTGAAACTCACTCTTTCATGTTCTTGGCTATTTCAAGATTAAAAAATTGATCAGTTTTACCCCACAAAAGATAAATTTGCTGCATAACCATATTTTCAAAAATAAGTATCGCTCTGTTAAGGGGTGAGTATGTAGATGTATTTTTTATATAAACTAAGAGTTTTGCTGCGTCTAATAATATTTTTAATCAAATATAAAAAAAATATTTTATTTTTTTAGTTACAAATTTATTAGTTTAGAAAAAGTAAACTATGTTATTTTTGTAGTTTTGTTTATTCCAGTTTAGTTTAAATTTTCATTTGATTTTTATTAAAATCTATTTATAGTTCAATAAAAATAGTTTAAATTTCTAATAATAAATGTTTCATTTATATTATCTTATATTTAAGGAATATCTATTTTAATATGTCTTTTATGTTAAGTATATATATATATATATATATCAGTTAATTCAGATGACAATATGTAATTAGATAAATAAAATATTTATAACCATTTCAGTTATTTTTTTAACTAAATATATATATATATATATATGTGTATATATAGTATATATAAATCAATCTAGAATTTTTATATTACAATTATATTATCAGTTTTTGACATCAAAAAGTCATTCTATTACTCAAATTTGAGGTAGTCGGGGTAAATAGACAAGAATAGAACAACCAACAAAACAAAGCATTTTTATGAAAACGAGAACCAATCTAGCTAAGGAATTGCAGTTTCATTTTGTTTCCGAGGAATATAGCATATCATAAAATATTGAAATCTTCTCTTTGGTGCTTGTATTTCATCCATCTCTGTAGAAAAATTCGGCCATGCCTTAGGATCCCTAGCATCGCAATCAGATCATTTCAATTCGTCCCAAATCACTGACACAAATATTGATTCATCATGCTTTCCATTGCCCAGCGTAGAGCCTCCAACTCCAAATGCAATGCGGATTTTCTTCGTCTTTAGTTTCTCATGCCCTTTAATTGTGTGTATCTAGTGTTGTCTAGCCCCATCCATCCACATTCACTAAAGATCGAGGTAGAGGTCCAAGAACCAAAACGAAACATATGTTCTCTAAGCGTAAGACTTGAGATGATGCTACTAATGTTTGGATCAAATCCAGACTTGGTTCATTTCCCGTAAACCATGCACGTCATTCTCTTTCTGCATACCTTATCATCTCCAGTGGGTTTTTATCAATCCTTTTAAATAGCTTATCATTCCATGACTTCCAAAGATATCAAATTATCCATGGTTAAGGGCCTATGTCCATTTGTGGGTCCTTAATACTATTCTTTCACCAGAAAAAGTAATCCATGTTAGTGTAGATGCTGGAGACAGGGAATATATATGTATGAGACAGTATAGTTGCTATAACCCACGCATGTAGTGCTGGAGGACATTCAAAATATAGCGTGAGTGATAGATTCATCAAGTTCTCCACATCTCGGACAAATGTTATCACATCGCATATGGCGACGATTCAAGTTCCTTGTGAAAGCAACATGTCCTCTTATTAATTGCCATATAAGATGATGATTTTTTTGTGGAGCATTTATCTTCCAAGCAAAGCTTGTAGTTTCGTGATGCTTTGTTTTGTAAGCAACCTCTTCTTCAGTTTTGAGTATATGTCTAGCCACCAGTATCTTGACTTAACTATATATATAGACCACTCTTAGTAAAACTCCAGCAGTAAGTATCACAATGTAAGGATCAACTTATGGCCAGGCTTCTGATCAACAGTATATCTTCTAGTGCGACAAATTTCTCAAGAATCGTAACATCCCATACATTTAATTCTTGATTGATAAATCACTCACTGTCATCGTGGGATGTGCCACCTGGCCTTATAGGTGAAGTCGGGATCCATGGATCCTCCCATGCTCTTACATCATATCTTGAATGAATCGTGTGTCAAATCTCCAATAGCAGGAGAGGACTCGCTGCAGCTAAACTAGTCCATATGTATAAAGAGGTATTTGTATCTGAAGCTTGCAACAGTGAACTAAGTCTATAGTACTTTCCGCGCTGAACTCGGGCCACCAAAGAGTCTGGAAATTGTACTAGTCTCCAAAACTGCTTTGCTAGTAGTGCTTGATTGAACTCATGAATCATCTTGAAGTCAATTCCTCATTCCTCTCTCGATAAACATAGCTCTTATCAGAACTGTGCAATAACACTAGCTATATTTTCACAGATCTCCAATGAGAACATGAAACTCAACATAACCTAGGTCGGGAGGGCTAGCAAAATAGATTTGATGAGAACTTATTTGCCTCCTTTTTACAATCATATCCATATCCAGCCATTGACCATGTTTTGTAATTTGTCCTCAAGAAAAGCAAACATCTTGCATTTCGATTCACTGATATGCTCTGGAATCCCTATGTATGAACACATTATTCCCTCGTTATGGATCCCAAGGTATCCTTAATTGTTTGTTTGACAGAATGATGATTTGTAAAAATTTACGCATTTACCTGATGTCTTCCCGTATTTTCTCACTACTTTCATCATTTCTTCACACTCACATGGCTCTACCTTACAGAAGAAAAGACTATCATCTGCAAAGAGAAGGTGGAATATCGAGGAGCTAGTGTGTGAAACACGCGTCCCGTTATCTTCCCTTGATTTTCCATGATTAAGAAGGTTAACGAGTGTTTCCATGCATATAATAAATATGAAAGGACACAAAAATCTCCTTAGCGTAAGCCTCTTGCAAGTGTAATATTTTTCCTCGGTTTACCCACTATGAGAATTTTATAGTTGATTGATGCTATGCATTTTTAAAATTTTGTCATCACTACATTCATCTAAACAAAAAAATCCGAAATAAAATTTTTAAATTTTTGTTATCACTACATGTCACATTTTTAAATTTTTATTTCAGATTTTTTTGTTTAGAATGAATGTAGTGATGAAATTTTTTTAAAAAAAATGAAAAAAAAATTAGGGGATAAGATAAAATACAGAATTCAGAAGGATAATTCAAATGGTACTATTTTCTTTTTGTGTGTAAATACTGAAAACAATAGTTTTTAGTGCAAAACTAGGAGGCCCTTTAAAAACCTAGAATTTCAAGAAAAAGTGTTTCAAATCTAACTAGAAGCAAGCGCCATTTTTTGTAATATTATTTAAGATGTTAAATAATATTCATTTATCATGTCATTTGTTTTCATGTTTTTGGTTTTACTTTTAAGATCTAATCTATTACAAATATATATATATAAGAAAAAAATCATACCTTAAAATTAATCGGAAAATATTACAAAACCTCAGGATGACTCTAAATGGTTTAGAACCCATTTCAAAAGTTTTAGTAACTTTTCTAAATTTAAACATTGAGCTATTTGTGAACTTTGTGTTGTTTGAGTTACAATTTTTTGTGGTATTTTTAAGTATATATATATATATATAATTGATATTTCTTATCAGAAACAAAAGGTCTTCATGCATGGAACGCTTATATTTTAAACTATATATATATATATATATATATATAATTGTCTAATTGATAACTTAAAGTTGACCCTATTGACAAACTTTCTCTGTATGGAACCCTATAGGTTAAATGGAAAACGACACAATTATGTGTTATATATATATATATATATATTGATATTTCTTATCAGAAACTAAAGGTCTTCATGTATGGAACCCTATAAGTTAAATGGAAAACAACACAATTATGTTTGTTGTACGGATAACCATGTAATTACTCTAAACAAACAATTCATATTTTTTTGTGAATGAAGTTTTATTTTATCAAAGTATCTTATATAATGACCTGTGATGCGGCTGTTCACATATTTGTTGCTGATGACCAGTCCTTCTGACAATATTTACAATAATTTCATCTTTATCAACTTTTAACTTTTATTGAAAATATATGCACTTCTATGCTATAATAGATATGAGTAATTAGTACATGTTTGATACTTTAATTTTTATTTAATATGCATAACCAAATGTATTTCAAAAGATTGATTAGTCAAATATTAACTAATATAAGCCATAAACTAATATTCTAGAACCGATTCAATTATAGCTCAACAATAAACTAAAACAATCATCTTTTAAGTAAAAACCAGTGATCGAGTTCTTTTTATTATATTATATTAAATATAAAGTATAAATTTAAATTAAATAAAAATAATTATTTATTGTATTCTGACATCTTTTAATTTTCATTTTTTCTACTATTTTTTATTCTGAAAATTTGTGTACTCTATTATTGATTGATTGTTGATGTGTGCTGGAATTACCACATCTCCCTATATTCTTTGCAAGTCTATTTATCTTTTTCTATTTTTATATAATACTTCTAATTTATTTTAGGAGTTCTGAAATCTCAATTAACTAAAAATAATATTTTTTTGAGAAAATCAAATTTCATAAGTTGAAGTTATTATTAACAAGATTTGGTTAAATTATAAGTCTTTTTAAAATTTTGGATTTGTAAAAAGATAGAATAAGGAATTGACTAAGTGGAATTGTAAATAAAGAGAAAAATAACAAACACACTACAGATTTGATTGGGAAATCATTTGCAAAACATTATGTTCCTTATTATCTAATCAATTATTATTACAATAGCATTTAGAATAGCATTTAGAAGATGCAAATGATTTTTGCGCAATGCTTTCAGATGAAGTTTTTGTTAGAGCGTTAACAATCAAAATATTAAAAAAAAATATGTAGTTAATTTATTAAATTTCATTACATCAAATATGTTTATATCCAAAAAATAAATTTATATTTTCAAAACTAAAATTTCCAGGGATTTTTTTTATTTTTTAAATTAATAATATTTCAAATTGAAAATATATTTAATATATGTAATTAAATATGAGACCTTATTTTCAATAAACAAAATATTAAAATAATATATATATATATATATATTTATTTATTTAAAAATAAATTCATTATATATTATACATTCAACTCATATAATAATTTATATTTGAATTCACTACTCTACTAATCACTTTAATAAATACATAATGGAAGCATACGGTTTTTTGCAATATACTAATACTATAGCATACTGCTAATGTTTGTTCATTAACTCTACCAATTAAGGCGTATGTCTTATGAGGGTGTTGCTTGAAACACTTGATTTTTGTTGGTTAATGATTTTGCAAATATGCTCAACTTGATTGGGGTTACCACCATCGCCAAACTGATCCATCTCTCGCCTAATCTCGGGCCAGAATAGACGCAACTAACCTAACTAGACGCCCGTTCTTTGAAGATAACGTTCGATAACCAATATACACAAAACAAATCGATTTTCTTTTTGCTCTCGGGAAAAAATCTGGTTTTTTGGGAGGATGGTTTGATCGATCAGTTATGGGTAAGGATAAACCAATTTTTTAATCGATAATTAATTCAACTTCTCTACTGCAAGAATAACTGGTCCTCTCTTTGGAACGACCATTCCTCGAGTCCTTTTTGGTCTTCTTACTTTTGTGCCCAATTACGTTCAAGAAGCTCAATATCTCATCCTAGACTATTTTTAACTTGAAATGACTTGACAATAACTTACTCGGAAAGCACATGCAAAGTTGCAAACATTATAAACAGTAGCTAATTCTCTTTTTTAAATTCAAAGCATTATGAATCTTTCCATGTATATATCTATATAATCCAATACACCTTAAATGTTATGATGGGAATCACTTCTGCCAACGATTTTAAAGCGAAAATTAAAAGGGACATTGTTGATCCTCAATGTAAAATATTACTTTCATTATAGAATTTCACGACTATTATATTTGAAACTTTTTTTTTTTGTAAAAAATTTGTATTTGTATTTGAAACTTCTATAAAAATTTATTTCTTCTCTTCTAGTTCTACATTGATGATGAAAAATGACGATAAATATTAAGCAGAAACAAATCCTTAAAACGTTCTGATTAAGTCGATGTAAAGTTTATGAGTAATTAAATTTAACATTCATAAAAAATGCTAGGAAACAAGCTATCGCTCAGTCTTCAGGCTGCATTGAAAAATGTTGGAAGGATAAAAGACGATGTAAAATAAAGTTGAGTCCCGAGATACATCGTATACTATATATGTATCATATACTATATATGTATCATATACTATATATGTCAAAGCAAGTGGAAGCATTATGAAAAGAGTCAAGAACAGAAAAGAAAAGAAAATAGTACGTATATTATATAACATTCAAAAATTCATGAAAAGAAAACACAAGTAGATAAAGTCTTCGAAGTAAGACATAAATAAAAACAAAATAAAATGAATTTGACCAAGACTGATTTACTTTGGGTGATAATCTATATATGGTAACATCAGTTCCAGGACATATATGAGGCAGCCGTGGCGTCATCAACAAACTGATATTCCATCTCCGTCCCCGGGGAGAAGTACTGAACTCTTTGTGTGTTCTGATGAGCCCACGACGGCGACGACGAAGCATAGTGATGACCATAATAGTTTCCACCTGCCGGAATTTCTGCCGCCGATGAACCACCGGAGGTTATTGAGTTTCTGGCGGTGGCACGCCTCTCTTCTTTCTTGAATCGGATTCCGCACGCATTGCATAGCGACTGCACCAAATTAATAATATGTTACATTGAAATAATAAGTAAAATGTACATATATTGCTGGTTTAATTTATATAGTCATATCATATATATATATGTTATAAGTTCGAGAATAAAATTATAAGTGATCGCTTACATCCTTGTAATACTAAAAACAAATTATTTTAGCTATAAACTGAACACAACCTATCTGTTTTAACCAAAGTAGAGTTGGCCCAGCGATAAAGGAGTCGCGGCTGTAACTATCGTCACATGGATTCAATTTGCGTTGGGAGAGACTATTTACATTGTTTGGATTCCCGTAAAGAGGTGAAATGATTCTTTTTAACCAAAAAAAAAACTAGCCGTTTAAATTAAATTAAAAACAAACGATTAATAAAGGAATTATAAACCAGTCTAGATACTTTTATTATTGTATGTTACCTTGGGTCCTTTTGGTCCGTTTCGCCATAGAGGAGTAGAAGTTGTGTCGCAGCTAGCACAACGGCGAGGTAGGTTGTGATCACCACCACCCTTCTTGTACGACGTCGTTTTAGCGTTACCTCCGTGGTAGAAGTAATCGTTGTTAGAACTAGCGGAAGAAAATCTGTCGAGACGAGTGGATGGTGTTCCAAGTGAGAGAGTGCAATCAACAGAAGTTGATGAAGAGAGATTGTTATAAGGATCATAATCTTGATTGTTTTGGTCGTCATTTTCCATGGAAAAATACATGGAAAAATTAGGGTTTGTTTGGTATCCCATCATGAAACTTAGGTTTAGAATGAGAGAGAGAAAATGAATGAGAGATGTTAGAGATGTGTGTGTTGTGTTTTGATTGCTTTGTAAGTTATAAGGTACAAAATGAGACATGGCTACATATATATAGAGACCCATTGGAAACTTAGCGACAAAAGGGATTGGTATGATCGAATCTATTGTAGTGAAGATTACATATTTGTTACTTTATCTAAAGAAGGCAACACTTCCAAAATGGATATTCTCAAGGGCTTTACTTAACTCAGTATTTTTCTAATAGAGTTTCTTTGCCTTTTTGGGTACGGAAAACAAATTATTCGTAACTCTGTTTTCCAGGCGGCCAATATGCTACAGTATGTGTTAAGTAGTGGAGCACCACTTTTTATTTTATTTCAGTTCTTAGGCCATGATTATCTAGGGAATCGTTTTTGAGTTTTTTAAACTTTTTTTGTTTTGTCTGATTTAGAAAAAAAAATAACTAATCGCGAGTCGCCACGTGTCAGTGAGACCGACAAACAATACAAAAAATAGATCAAAATCGATTTTTATTTGACGATTTCTAAAACCAATTTTATCATTTTTGTATGGCTTAGGAGTTTAAGAAACCATTTAAGCGTCCCTGATAATAATGCTCTTATAAACTAGATACATGTTTTGTTTAACACTCTCATTTGTGGGGTACAAAGTACAAACTGTGAAGTTTTAATTTATCATCAACTTCTAACTGACAACCAATTTTTTTTTCTAACTGAAAACCAATTAAAATGAAGAAAATATTCTTTTGTATTATATTTTAATATCGATGCTGGATTTTCTTTCATTGACACGCCATTTACGCTTATAAATGAACATTTGAAACGTGGACAATTTATGTAGGATTTTCAATAACACAAACACATTATTTTAAAATACAAAATCAAAATAATTTTTTTAATAAATTATGTCAGTTTAAGTTTTATCAAATACCTTAGGAAACAAGTTTTGCTAGTATATAATACATTATGTGTGTTGTTTCTTTTACATGTTTGTTTCAAATAAAAGTGACAAAGCAAACTATAAAAGTTTAACATTCTCAAAGAAGATACAGTGGAGTTTGAATGATGAAGTTAAAGGATTCTAAATTTAATATTTTTAGTGCCAGTAAATAAGCAGTGAGATTGAGAAGTGTATGTCTGTAGTTTTAGTGTCGGGAGGGTTGGTCAAAAGAGGCCCACGTGACTGACAGTGTCACGGTCTTCTAAGTAATTGGTCTCTCTCCGATTACGAAGCCCCTTTCACTCGTTGCTCTTTTTTATCATCCGCGACTCAATCTTTCCGCGGACATCTAAACCAATGAAAGAGTTCAAATGGTTGTATTCTTAGAAGAAAAAATTAACAGAACTACGAATTTTTTAATCTAAGGTGGTGTTATTGGATAGTGGATTTAAAATCAATTCTATAGGTTTTATAATTTAGTGTTATTCAATGATTAAGTGGGGGTTATTGGTTCTTGCATTTTAATGGATTTGGAAATCTAAACTAAATCAAGTGTTATTGGTTCTATGATTTTAAAATTCATATTAAAATCATGTGTTATTGGTTTTATGATTTATAAATTCTAATTTAAATTAGGTGTTATTCAATCATCCGAATTTACTAATGGATTTGATTTCATAACGGATTTGCATGGATTTCTTTGTTAAAAATACAAAGACTCAAATCCGAGGGAAAACCTCCGGATTTGTAAATACAAATACAAATTTATATGTTAGATTTGAAAATCAATATATTTTACATTGATTTGTAAATATTATATGGATTTCTAAATACTCTAAAGTACATGAACCAATAATGCCTCCTAATTTAAATTTTTAATTTCAAATCTAGTGTTATTGATTATTGTATTTAAAATCTTTTCAATGGAAGAACTTTAAATACATTGTTATTCAACTAATGATTTGAATACAACATTTCAAATTTGGTGTTATTCATGTTTGATAGATTTCTACAATTTATTTGACTAGAAATATTTTTAAATGGATTTGGATTTACTTTTATGTGTAAAATCTCTCAATCCAAATCTTCCATTTTACCTTCAGATTTTATGAAATCAAAATTTATCTAACAAAAAACTCTAACGTCAAGCCAACTAATAAATAACAAAAAAAAAAATAGAAGGAACGTCTACAAAGAACAAAAAAGATAGAGCATATGTAAAAATATTTTGTTCTGTCATCTAACCTATTTTCCAACAGAAAAAATAATTGTCATCTTGGACCAAACCCAGACTTTCTTGTATCAAATTCAATTTTTCCAAACGTGATCCTTTCTTTTGATAATTCATATGTGCTTTTTAATTTCTGAGTTGTTGACTCACATGAAATAAAATCATTTCTTTTTTACTGTCATGATATTATTATAAAATTTCATCGTCTATGAAATTTATGATAATATATGTTTATGTGTTTAAGGTATTTTAGTTTCAGTTTATATTTTGACAAAATCTCCTTTCAAAATAGAATCCATTTAAAATGGAGTTCAATACTGTTATAGAAATCAAATGATATCTTGTTGATTTTATAAATAAGTTGATAAAGATTTAAGGTCTTGTAGATAAATCATGTATCTTAAATTGTAACTGAATCAAAAAAATTTAAAATCTTATCTAGTTTAAATCTAGTGGAGTTGATTTAGACTTATACAACCAATAACACCCTCTAACATATAAATTTTAATTAATATTTACAAATTCAAATATTTTCTTTCGAAATTGTATCTTTGTATTTTTACTATAGAAATTCATAAAATTCATAAAATTCATTCAAATTTATTATGAAATCAAATTCATAATAAAATCGGATAATTGAATAACACCTAATTTAAATTAGAATTTATAAATGATGAAACTAATAACATATAATTTCAATATAAATTTTAAAATCATAGTTTTGATTTTTAAATCCATTAAAATACAAGAACCAATAACCCCACTTATGTTGAGCAAAAATTAGTTGAATTAACCGTTACTTCAAAATTTGAGATCACCATATGAGTTGAAAAATTGTGTAAAAAACAACTATCACTATAAATCTGAAATATGACAAATTTCAGGGGAAATATATTATATCCAATTATGTTCAATTAATTTTACTAATTACAACCATTTGAATCAAATATAGCTAATTACTTC
Source organism: Moricandia arvensis (assembly GCA_905132765.1). NCBI lineage: Eukaryota > Viridiplantae > Streptophyta > Magnoliopsida > Brassicales > Brassicaceae > Moricandia > Moricandia arvensis. The sequence goes on from CAJHQP010000141.1 coordinate 214,080, forward strand.
TCATATAAATTTTACAGTTAATCAGAAAACAAAAGGTGGAAAACAGTATTGAATTGTAACCCAATTTAGTTAATTATTAAATGACTTTTAAAAGTTTTAATTTTAATGGTTTATTACAATATTTCTTAATCAAATCCATGATTCATTTGCACACAATTTATTCTTTTAGGAAATACCATGTATAATTATACTAATAGTTGAAATCACTGAAATGTCAAGTGATTTGAAGGCATTTGCTTATTTCTTCTTAAGTATATGTATCTTTGATGTATTGAAAAATGATTTAAAGAAAATATCCAAGGACCTAATATATATATATATTTATTAAAAAACTAATTACATTTTATAAGAAAATAGAAATGGAACCATGTTCAAATGCTCTAGTTGCACATCTTGAAAAATAGCTAACAATATCGAGACTTGTTTGTCGTCTTATAAAAGTATCATCTTCTACTCTCGGAACTGCAAACTAGAACCAAATACTGAACCTTCTTTAATATAAAGACTATATATGAGCGTTTGTTTGTATGTTAGAAATAAGGAGAACTAGTACTGTTTAAGCTAGGAATGAACAAAAAAAAAAGTGTAAAGATAAAGAGAATTGCGAAGTGAAATTCTTGGCAATGATGAAAAGCAACATCTTGTGTTCTTTCTTTGGCTTGGGGGAGCGAGAGATTCAGTTGATCAGTCAAAGAAGCAAACTCTAACTCAAAATATTTTTTTAAGTAAAAATCAGAAAAGTACAAAACAACTGGATACACCAACACTCAATTGCTACTTCTTTTTCTTTATTCTCTTTTCCCTATTTTGGGTTATACTTAGTTCGATCCTCTCCTAAAGCAGATGATGTTTTTGCCAAGACAAGAATAATAGTTAACATCAACAGGAAGACTAGAAAAATCTTAACTCAAAAGCAAAATGGCTTAGCGTAAGGTGATCTCGTGAATAATTTGTTCTATTGAAATATGGATATATATATATATATATATGACAAGAAAGGATGTGTGCATATAGCTAGCATAAGTCTGTAATGTCTTAAAAAAATTAACAAAAGTTTGTCGCATAATATTTTCGTCCAATGCTCCTACTAATATTGACTGACATGTTACATACTTGATTAGTGTGAAAATGATATGATTAAATAAAGATCCAAAGAATATCAAAGATTCAATAGAGCTAAAGAGGCAGGCTTTAAGCGAACAAAGAGAATAAAATCAGAGTTGTGATTGGTAAGTTAGTTGTTTGTCTAAGAAGACTAATGTAATATCATGGTTTGTAGTATATAGTAAAAGGACTAATAAAAATGATTCGGCTAATTATGTTTTCCGATTATTTTTCGGACATATATATAGAGAGAAATTTTAAGTTAAACTACTTGAATTTGAGTAGTAGAAAGATTGATGACCTATCAAAAATTGATTCGTGATATCGTGTCAACGAGATCAAAGCACGAAAAAGATCATGTAGTTGCATGGTCAGTAAACAAAGATTTCAAGCTTCTCAAAACTAATGCATTGGCTATTGCACAGAATGGGATCCACGGGCAGCGTGAACGGGCATAAAAGACCCATTATCAATAAGCAGTCGGTTTTACTAGTGGTATCATAATCAAAAGTCTTGCATGGGTTCACACTAACATGGGTGCCTAGGGTGCAACGTGAACGTTGCGTTCTATGAAAGGGAGGTAAATTGTAACATTTTGGTTTATGGTATATGGTGAAAAACTTAATAGAATTGATTTGATTACCTATTTAACCAAAGTGTCTTTATCTTTTCTTTCATACATCCAGAGAGAATTCTAGAGTTAAACGTGCTTGATCTAGAGAATTAAAAAATGAGTAATCTATCGAGAAGTGATTTTTGATATTGTGTGAATGAAGCCAAAACACATGGAAAATTCACTGATGATTGTATGATAAGTATTTCAAACTTTCAAAAATTTAACGCACTATGCGTTGCATGGAATAAGGTCTATGAGCTGAACGTGAAAGACCCATTATCGTGGATATAAATGTTAATTAATTATTTACATTTTTAAAGGATTTCATAAATAAATATAGTTTTGGTTACAAATAAGATGGAAAATAAAAATTAAAGAAAAACACAGAAATACCCAATGATCTTTAATAGGCTCGAAATAGAGTAATCGAAAGACCAAATACCCTAAAACGACCCGATAAATGGATTAGGGAAACCCGAGCCACCAAATCGTTGAGGGAGTAGCCACTGTAGATCGACGACCAACACACCACTACGATGCCACCAAGAACGGCTAAGCACACCACAAATCCCAGAAGACCCAGAACTAGGACGACTAAGCGAAAATCACCAACCTGTTGGAACCGAAAAAATAGACCTCGACGATGTTGTAGAAATCGGACTGGATAGAGCAGGGTCGCAGCTAATAATTTGAGAAATAATGCAATAAATGGAACACCGGATTTAACGTGGAAAACCCCAAAGGGTAAAAACCACGGACAAGGTAGAAGAATTTATTCCGAGGAAAATAATAGGAGTTACAACCTCTCTATTATAACGGAGAAAACAATAATAATTCTCTCGTTATAAAAGGAGAAAATAACAAACTCTCTAAATAATTCTCTCTCAACCCGATCCCAAATACCCGGAGGAAATTATCTTAAGAAAAAGAAAATTTTTTTTTCTCTCTCTCTCACGTTTCTCTTCTTCTTCCTCCTTTCTCTCTGCAATTTTTGGGATGATCGAATGCTTCCTCCAAGGCTTGGTATTTATAGAGGAAGGTGAGGTTGGTGGCAGCCATTTTTGTGGAAAGATGAAGCTTCCATTTTTGACTTCTTCTCCTTCAACATTTACGGCACCGCCTAGCCGTAATGAAGACCACCGGCCAACCTTGCAAAACACGTGCTTTAACAATCTCCCACTTGAAGATTTGATTGAGGATTAATCGGATCTTCACACCATTCTTTCTACCTTGTCATCTCATGTTGCTTACGTTTCCATCAGGCCACAAGAGGATCGACACCAAATAAACTTGTCAGTACTAACTGCTTTTGTCATAAAATCTGCTACGTTTACCTTTGTATGAATCTTCTGCATATCCACAGTGCCCTCTTCCACTTTCTCACGAACGAAGTGATACTGGACTCGTATGTGCTTGGTTTTTGAATGAAAGACTGGATTCCTTGCAAGATGCACGGCACTCTGACTGTCACAAAAAAGAGAAATTTTCTCTTGTTTGTGCTCGAGTTCCTCCATTACCATCTTCAACCACATTGCCTCTTTACTAGCTTGTGTAGCTGCTACATACTCTGCTTCGGTTGTTGATGTAGCCACGATTGACTGTAGTTTTGAAACCCAACTTACAGCTCCGCTAGCGAGTGCAAACACATAACCGGTTGTGGATTTGCTTCTATCTAGATCGCCAGCATAATCTGAATCAACATAGCCTCTAACAACAAAGTCTGATCCTCCATAACATAATGCAACATCCGAGGTTCCTTTAATGTACCGTAAAATCCTCTTTACGGCATTCCAATGCTCCTTGCCAGGATTCGCCATGTACCGACTTACTACTCCCACTGCTTGTGCAATGTCTGGTCGTGTACAAATCATTGCGAACATTAAGCTCCCCACTGCTGATGCATACGGTACTCGAGACATTTCTATCCTTCCTTCTTCACTGCTAGGACTCATCTCGGAGGATAACTTGAAATTAATAGGAAGTGGGGTAGAAACTGGCTTACAATCTTGCATGTTGAACCTTCGCAAGATTTTCTTCAAATAATTCTTATGTGAAAGCCAAATCTTCCTATTATTTCTGTCTCGGTGAATTTGCATCCCTAGAATCTTGTTTGCTGGTCCCAAGTCCTTCATCTCAAACTCCCTAGCCAACTGTGCCTTTAATTCATTGATACGATCATTGTTGGGGCCTGCTATCAACATGTCGTCTACATACAGCAGCAATGTAATGAACTCTCCTTCACCAAACCTCTTGAAATATGCGCAAGGGTCTGCATGGAGTCTGCTGTATCCAAGGCTCATAATGAAGGAATCAAATCTCTTGTACCAACACCTTGGCGCCTGTTTTAGACCGTACAGAGATTTGTTTAACCTGCAAACCAAGTTCTCCTTTTCTTTTTCTTCAAACCCTTCTGGTTGGAGCATGTAAATTTCTTCCTCAAGATCTCCATGAAGAAACGCTGTTTTTCACATCTAGCTGCTCAAGATGTAAGTCAAACGTAGCGCACATTGCCAACAGTATCCGAACTGTTGTGAGCCGAACAACAGGTGAAAAGATTTCATTAAAGTCGATGCCTTCTTTCTGAGCATATCCTTTAACCACCAATCTAGCACGATACCGCTCCACTTGGTCATCACCATTTCGCTTGATCTTATATACCCATTTGTTTCCAATGGCTTTTCTTCCTCGCGGTAATGGTACAAGCTCCCAAGTTTTATTTTTATGTAGAGCTTCAATTTCTTCTTGCATTGCTTCCATCCACTGAGATACATCTGTACTGCTCATTGCTTCTTGGAGATTTGATGGCTCCCCATCCTCAGTTAAAAGACAGTATGCAACATTGCAGCTCATATCATAATCTTTGTGCCAGGCTGGTGTAGTCCTTACACGCTTTCCTTTACCAAGTTCTTCTTCAGACTCAGCAAGTTCTTCTTCCTCGTGTTCTGGTGTTGCTTCAGAAGAATTCTCTTTTTCCACCCGTACAGCTACGATCTCTGACCTTTCTTTTGAACTGCTATTTTCTTCTTCGATCTTTTTATCTTCTGTGAAGATAACATCCCTGCTGATTATAACCTTGTGGGCAGTGGGATCCCACAGGCGATACCCCTTCACTCCATCAGCATATCCCAAGAACAAACACCTTCTAGATTTTGGATCTAGTTTTGTAGTTTCTTGGTTATTGTACATCACGTACACTGGGCTCCCAAATATATGGAGGTCTGAATAGTCTACGGGCTTTCCTGTCCACATCTCCATCGGTGTCTTCAACTCAATTGCAGTTGATGGCGATCGATTTATCACATAACATGCGGTGTTGACTGCTTCTGCCCAGAATTTCTTCTCTAAGCTTGCAGCTCCCAACATTGCTCTTGTTCTTTCTAACAGAGTCCTGTTCATCCGCTCTGCCACTCCATTTTGTTGAGGAGTGTATGATGTAGTGAACTGCCTTTTGATGCCCTCTGCTTTACAGAATTTGATAAATGCATCACTAGTGTATTCACCTCCATTATCTGACCTCAAACACTTGATCTTCTTTTCAGATTCAAGTTCCACCCGTGCTTTGAAAACTTTGAAGACTGAAAACACATCCGCCTTACTCTTGATAGGATACACCCAACATCTCCTAGAGTAGTCATCGATGAAGGACACAAAGTACTTCGCTCCTCCTAGTGATGTAACTGGTGCTTGCCATACGTCAGAGTGAACCAATTCTAGAACCTCTTTACTTCTAGAATTCGATGTGCTAAACTTCAACCGATGCTGCTTGCTTGTAATACAATGCTCACAAAAGGATAATGATACCTTTGTGAGACCTGGAAGTAACTTCTTCTCTGCAAGAATTTTCATGCCTTGTTCAGACATATGCCCAAGTTTCTGATGCCACACCGTTGTAGCCTTCTCACTGGAACAACTTAAAGCAACAGATGCTTCTGATTCTGACAGAGTTTCTCCTTTTAACATGTATAACTTCGCAGCTATCTTCTCTCCTTTCATAAGCACAAGTGATCCTCTAATTACTTTTAGAGTTCCATTCTCGACTTCAACTTTGCAACCGAGTTCATCGAGTTGCCCCATAGATAATAAATTCTTCTTCAGCCCTTCCACGTGCCGCACCTCATGAATAGTACGAATTGTACCATCATACATCTTCATCTGAATGGATCCAGTGCCAATAATCTTAAGCTCATGATCATTGCAACTGTACACAGATCCTCCACAGATGGGTTCATATTGATGGAACCAATCTCTTCTAGAGGTCATGTGATATGTAGCTCCTGAGTCGAACAACCATATATCAGCGAACCTTCTCCTATTTTTGCTTGAAATTGCTGCTTCACAACACAAGGCTACTCCATTATATGAAGTGTTTGCAACATTTCCTTGAGGGTTGGAATTCTTTAATTCCCAACAATCCTTCTTCAAGTGACCCTTCTTGCCACAGTGGTAGCATTTATAAATCTTCTTACTTCTTGACTTTGATCTACCATGTTTGTGACTCCCACTTAAGCCATGATCCATTGATCTTCCTCTCATCACCGTCAATGCCTCCACTTGTGGAGTTTCTCGTCTGTCTTCCTTACTTTTGCGCCGACTTTCTTCTTCCAGAACCGCAGCTGCAACATCGTCAAAGACTAGACTGTCGGTGGAGACATTATTTGTTAAGTTGATGATGAGTTGATCATATGAATCTGGTAGACTTTGAAGTAGAAGCTCAGCACGCTCCTGTGATTCTACTTTATAGCTCAACGAAGTGAGTTGAGAAAATAAAGTATTCAAGGTGTTGATGTGCTCCGTCACTGAAGTAGATTCCGCCATCCGTAGAGTATAAAGCTTCCTCTTAAGGAAAATTTTGTTGTGCAGCTACTTGGCCTCGTACAATTTTGCAAGGTGATCCCATATCTCCTTTGCAGTCTTCTTCTCCTCAATGCTTGATAACACTCCATCTGCAAGTGCAAGGTGAAGATTTGCAATAGCATTCCCGTCCATCTCGTTCCACTTATCATCATCCGTGTATGTAGCCGGCCTTTCACTAATGGCCGCTAAGCAGCTATCTTTCCTCAAAATAGCCTTCATCTTCAACTTCCACAGCGCAAAATTGCTGCCGTTGAATTTTTCGATCTCAAATTTTGCCGCCATTGCTTCTTCCAGAACCTATGCTCTGATACCACTTGTTGTAGAAATTGGACTGGATAGAGCAGGGTCGCAGCTAATAATTTGAGAAATAATGCAATAAATGGAACACCGGATTTAACGTGAAAAACCCCAAAGGGTAAAAACCACGGACAAGGTAGAAGAATTTATTTCGAGGAAAATAATAGGAGTTACAACCTCTCTATTATAACGGAGAAAACAATAATAATTCTCTCGTTATAAAAGGAGAAAATAACAAACTCTCTAAATAATTCTCTCTCAACCCGATCCCAAATACCCGGAGGAAATTATCTTAAGAAAAAGAATTTTTTTTTTTTTTCTCTCTCTCTCTCACGTTTCTCTTCTTCTTCCTCCTTTCTCTCTGCAATTTTTGGGATGATCGAATGCTTCCTCCAAGGCTTGGTATTTATAGAGGAAGGTGAGGTTGGTGGCAGCCATTTTTGTGGAAAGATGAAGCTTCCATTTTTGACTTCTTCTCCTTCAACATTTACGGCACCGCCTAGCCGTAATGAAGACCACCGGCCAACCTTGCAAAACACGTGCTTTAACAGACGAAGGACTATGAGTGGAGGAGCTCACTGGGAAGGGTAAACAAACAAGAGAATGAGAAGGCAATGTTAAACTGGTTGGAAACCAACCGCTGTTGTTGTTAGCCGCTGTCGGAACTCCTTTCAAGACCCATCGTGGCCTTCAACACAGCGAGCTTACTCATCAACTACCAACATTTAAAGAAAAACAAATCCACCTCAAAGCTACAAACCACAACACAGACTCACAGTCTCTCCCCTATGCCAAAAGATTCAGATCTGAGAACAACAAATGGTCACCAACAGAAGCAGAGACCCGAGACCTTTGAGGAAGCACACCAGACCTTGTCCTCAATGTATCTAGATATGCATAAGCCTATAGCAACCGACAACCACATATACTTAGGAAAAACACCGACTAGGTTTGATCCGCCACATATTCAACACTGAAAACTCTACTCTGATGATGAAGAGCTGGCCAAAAACAAGAAAGTATGGTCTCCTCACGGTTCTGGTGAAGTGTTGGCGACTAGAAGAACGGAAACGAAAGACACAGTGACAAACCAGAGATAATGATTAAAAAGAGAATAATTAAATAAATTAACACCTTCATTTCATTAATTATTTAAGAGGAATACCATAAAATAAATCTAAAAAAACGTGTTCCTAAAATAGCACTCAATAAGAAAAATGACTAAAATAAACTTTATTAAATAGTGTAAATATACATTCATATCACTTGGGTTAATTAATCTAGACTTAGGGTTTAGAGTTATGGAGTGATGTTTTGGAGATGAAGTTTAAAATTTAAAAAAAAAAATTAAAATTTTCAAAATAAAAAAATCTATTTTGATCATTTTTAAAAAAAAATTATTTTTTTGACACAAATTCTAAAAATGTCTTTTTGAGAGATTTGACCATTATTTAATCATTAAGCAAAAAACAATAGATTGTTTTAACTGATATTTCCATAGATGGTCTAAGAGCATCTACAATGGTGTTATCCATTGTGGATCCTTAACTATTCTCTTTTTTATTATTTTTTTTTCATTTTCGAATTATTAAAAAAAAAAATTTCAACTAATCGCGGGCCGCCATGTATCACGGGAGCCCGCAAACAGTGTAAAGATTTCCTAAGGATCGGTCCTTATTAATAAAAAGAGAAAAATCGATCTGTTCTGTATGATACGGTCCTTATCCAACACTCAAACAACAAGATAAAGAAAAAACCAAAGAGAATGACAGCCAAATAACCAACAACAAAACAAAGCAAAAGATTATTATTAAAAAAAAAAAAAACATCCCTCAAAAGTTTCAAGATCCGATTGGGTTTGCCTAGCCTTTATTTTATTTTTTATTTTATCAGGTAGTTTGACCGGTTGACTTTCTAGATAACTTACCGCCCACTTTTACTTCTCATGGGTATATGGAACCCAGGACATTGTCTTTAATGGACCTAGCCACGGTTGAATAGGGCCTATTCTTATCATATCACTAATGGGCCTACATTTTATTTAAAAAAGGCCCATACGGTTTAAAAAGGCCTACTTTTCTTCTCCGTTCACACTTCCCCATCTCCGTCGTCATCGTCGGTGGAAGAAAACGTCGACGATAGCCTCCGTGTGACTGGTAAGAACGTTTCTGGAATCATATATTCGCGTGGATAGTGTTCGATTCTCATTCTGATTTTGATTTTCTTTCAAGCTCTGTTAAAATGGGACTGTTAAGCATCATTCGCAAAATCAAGAAGAAGGAGAAGGAGATGCGTATTCTCATGGTGTATGTTTTACATTCACGATCTTGTAAACTCTCCTCTGATCTAAAATTGATGATTTGGTGATGTGTTTTTGTAGTGGACTCGATAACTCTGGGAAGACGACGATAGTTCTGAAAATGAACGGAGAAGACACAAGTGTGATCAGTCCGACTCTTGGATTCAACATCAAAACCATTATTTACCAAAAGTCTGTTCCTTTTTTTACAACGTTGCTTTTTAGTTTCTCATGTTCTGTAAGATGATTTGTGTATCATGTATGTGTAGGTATACGCTGAATATATGGGATGTGGGTGGGCAAAAGACTATAAGATCTTACTGGAGGAACTACTTTGAGCAGACTGATGGGTTGGTTTGGGTTGTGGATAGCTCTGATCTCAGGAGGCTTGATGATTGCAAGATGGAGCTTGACAATCTCTTGAAGGAAGAGGTATGAAACTTTGCAATGTGATGTTTGGTTTCTGTTTGTGACGAAGATTATGATGATCCATGTACTATTGGTCTTGGTTTTTAATGGGCAGAGACTTGCTGGGTCATCTTTGTTGATACTTGCAAACAAGCAGGATATTCAAGGTGCTCTTACCCCTGAAGAGATTGGCAAAGTAAGGGTTTAGTATTTGCCTTCAAAGGGTTTCTTTCTAGGTTTCAGTGAGCACTGAGGAGTAATGGAAGTAAGATATGTGCTTTTTTAGTGTTCAATCTTTGACTCTTTGTTTTTAAAAGCTGTACTTTACTTAGTTTCAATGAGGATAAGAGGGTGAATTGAGTTGGGTGTGTTACTTAGTTTCAACGATGTTTAGTGGGTGAGGTAAGATGTCGGTTTTGTATTGTGCTAAACTCAGTTTCGTCTTCTTGCTTGTGCAGGTGTTAAACTTAGAATCCATGGATAAAAGCAGGCACTGGAAGATCGTGGGTTGCAGCGCATACACAGGTGAAGGTTTGTTGGAAGGATTCGATTGGTTGGTTCAAGACATTGCTTCCAGAATATACATGCTTGAGTAATCTCTGTGCTCATCAACTACCGAAGATTCGCCTTCGCAGCCACATCACATTGCATATCGAACTTGTCCATTTACTACCACTAGCTTTTCTTTCAGTCTTATTGTAACAATGATTCTACAGACTACAAACATACACCTACATTTGAAGACAATATCTTCTAATCTTCTTTGATTAAAAACGACTTAACCACAAAATGATGTTTCATACATCTGAGTAATACTTATTATAACAAGCAAATCCCAAGTCTAACACCAAAGTTCTCCGCAAAGTAAAATGGGAAGAAGCATAGCAAAAGAAACGAAGAGATCATTTCGACTTCTTTCCAACCTTCTTCTTGACAACTTCGTCGATGTACATTATGCCTTTGCCCTTGTAAACTTCAGGAGGTTTGCAACTCCTGACTGTCGCAGCAAACTGATGCACCCTGTCCTTGTCAATCCCGGTGCAGCAAACCACATTGTTCTTGAAACAGAAGACCCGAACAGCCGGAGGAACCGCGAGTTCAACCTCGTGACTGTAACCCAGCTTAAGGTATAAGAAACGGCCTGCTTCCTCAGCTCTGGCTTTGTATCCAACTCCAACAATCTTCAAGAACCGAAAGAACTTTGCTTCCATCTTCCTACAGAGAATGCTTGCCACAAGAAGTACCTGTCTGAAACAGAGAAAATCTCTTAACTTGTCTTAAAAATCAAAAGGGTTTCACACTTAGAAAACAAAAGGGTGATTAGATCAAATCTCGTATACACATAAACGCAGCAACTTTCGTCTCTCTGTCACATACTCACACAAGGAACAGTACCTAAATTGGCTAAACATGCTCGAAAGAAGTATATTCCGTTCAGGAAACACGTCGAACAGTTTCCGTGCAATATTACGAGAAGAGTAAAAATTCAAATCAAACCCATTAATCCCATTAACAAGAACACATCTTCTTCTCCCCTAATCAAACTGATATCGAAATCAAAATGAGAAAGAAGCACAAAAGATGTCGAAAAATCATTTGCAAATGGTTCATTCAAGAAAATAGCGAGGGATCCATATAGAAGAGCAATATGTACCTTGATTTGCAGCGAAAAAAAAAGAGGACTAGTGCGACGGTGCTACTTGTTCGCCGGCGGATCCAGATCACTCCCGCAACCCTCCGGCCTTTAAAACCTTCTCCGCCTTCTGATTTCGTTGAGAAGCAGATAAAAATGGTTGACGTTTTTTCGTTGTGAAGAAACGGCACGCTGTTTTGTTTGAAATCGAGTGCACAAGAAGCCCATTGGGCTACTTTAGAAAGCACCTAAAATATTTTCTGGCAAACAAGTTGTCCTTGTCCCGTTTCATCCCATATCGCAGCAGGTTCGTTTATAAACGGGTCACAACAGGTCAGATCTACACAAGTTATGGTCCCCGAAATAGCTGATCAAATTCACCCAGCCAAAAATGTAGGTCTTTATAAATCGGTCCACGAGACATGAAATTACATATAAACATACGACTTCTAGAGACGACGTCAAAACTAGAACCATCATCATAGCTCAATTCTTCATCACCGAAAGTCTAATGGTCTTGTCACGAAGAAAGAACTAATTCGTTTTTTCATTTTCTTTTTCAGATATAAAGTAAAGTGAAAAAAAAAGATATTTGCGGGTCTTTATTTTTTCGCATAATCCGCTTCGATTTACCTCGTTAAAAATCCATTCCGCAAAAAATTAATCCCGCACAAACCTGTCCCGCGAATCTCGTAACTTTACGAATCTATAATATCAAAGCTCATATCACTCCGTTACAAGCCTTCGAAAACCAGACCCGCAGTCCAAGTCTAACGTTGTTATCTCTACTTGATTCCTCGCCGCCCCCTTTTGCTTTTGTTGGGCAGATAAAATGGTGAACGTTTTTAGCCGTTAAAACGACGCGATGTTTGTTTCACAACTAATCCTTATGAAGCCCATTGGGCTAATCCATAAAGCCCAAACAGCCATTTAAGTTGCATTCCTAGCTCCCTCGCCGCCCTCCTCATTAGCTTTTGAAGTTCCAAGCTTCCTTGACCGGAGCGCCTCTCAGCAATGGCGGAATCGATTTTCAGAAAGCTAAGAGACGGAGGCGAAGAAGGAGAGCTCGCGCCAGCTCTCACCATAGAGGAAACTGTAGCTTCCCCTCTCGCCCTCGATGTCTCCTGCTATCTCCTCGCAAATCTCTCTTCATCAATCCTCGCTGGAAAATCCAAGTCCGAGTACATCCTCTTAACACTAATCCTACTAAAATTCAATCTCTTTTTGCTTCACTATCGAGTTGTCATGAAATCTTCGTTTGGATGCAGGGGACTCGTGCTGATCACATTCTCTCGGAGCCCTTCTTTCTTTTTGCAGTTCTTAAAGCAAAAAGGAATCTTTGTATCTTCATCTTCTAAATGGTGTGTTTGATTTGATTCTTAGATAGTATCTGTGATATTAGGGCTGTCTAATAATTGGTTTTGGATTTGAAGGATTCGTGTTTTGGATTGTTACACTGATCCATTAGGATGGATTCATCAACCTTCCACTGGTGTTACTGAAATGCCAAGTTTAGTTAAGTTATGCAAGTGTGTTAGTGACTTGAAGAGGCTTTTCTCTTCAGTCATTGAATCCGGAAGAGGTAGAGTAGTTCCAATAAGTTTTGCATCATGTTTTTTTCAATTTAAAGAGGTTAAAGTTTATTCCTTTGCTGTAGAGATGGTTGGAGATGGGAAGACACGTTTCTCTGTTGCCATTGATTCGGTAAGAAAATTCTCTCTTTGGAGTTTTGGACATGAACTACGGAAGTAAGAAGTGATGGTTTGATTTTATATGGTAAATACTCTAAATCAGGTGAATGAGCTGCTAAGACATTCATCCATGCCATTAGTTTCTGGTCTTTTAACGGATCTTCGAAGCCACGGTGTATTTCCATACTCTACAACATGAACTTTGCAGTATTTATTAGATTCTTAGGATGAACACTAAAGGGCGAATTTTGAATGGTGCAGCACAAGTTTCGAGTGTGTTTTGGTCATTAAACACTGACCTTCACCAAGAGAAGGTCACAAATGCGCTTGAATATATATCCACCATGAAAGCCAACTTAGAGCCTTTTTGTCCATCTTCGGATGGGAAAAGGAATGCTTTGGAAAACCTCTTCTTGGTTCATCAGGATTTTGGTAAAGGACGGTTCCATGTCCGGTTTAAGCTTAGAAAGGGACGTGTGAGAGTAATGGTGAGTCTCTCTCTTGCTCTATTCTTTGTACCCTATATGAGTATCATATCGAGTTAACAACCTGTCATACTATTTACCTTACAGTCTGAAGAGTATCATGTTGATCAAATGGGCATCAACTTTTCACCCATTTCCTCTGCTGTTGTTATTGCAGCCACCAAAAGCCTTTTGCCTAAGGCAAGTTATATTGCCTCACTTCTTACTTTCTTCTTATCTCTTTGTTGTAGAGTTATATGGTATCATATTAGTCGTTCTTCTGGTTTAGGTTCATTTCAATCTGCAGTTGTCTGAGAAAGAACGCGTTGAGAAAGAAAAAGTTGTCCTTCCTTTTGAGCACCAAGGTAAGAGTTATACATCACATTTGGTGGTAAAGTCAGAGAATTTTAAGCTCATTAATGTCTGAGATCGTGTGGATAAAGACATTTTTGGTATTGTTATGTTCTTCAGATCATGGAAAATCAACAGAGATTTATGACGGTCGGAGAACTCTTGCGGATGGCAAGACTGAGGCAACACCATTGTCATCAGGAGAGTTGCAGACTGATGTTGTTTCATCAGGTAAAGGTGGAGAGATTATATATTTCAGAGATTCAGACGATGAGCATCCTGATTCTGATGAGGACCCTGATGATGATCTGGACATTTAATTGTTCTTTGTAAGAACCAGACAGTGTGCTACACTACAGTTTTGGTTTTGGGAAAGGTACTTTGGGTTATAATCGCTTGGATCTTAATTGTTAAATTTATCAAACTATGTACACTAGATAGAAGATTTGTAACAAATTTTTCATTGTGTTATTGTTGCATTATCAACACAAATTTAGTTTAGATGCATCTAAATTGAATAAAAATCATTTTGTAGTAAATCAAATAACTTGAGTTGCAATGGGAAGGGTTTAATAATTCAGTTTGGAAAATGAATCTAACTTCAAAAATTTATATGGATTTTCACAATTTTAAAAAGTTGTCGAGAAATAGAGTTTGAACCGGTCACTGATCCTTCTCCAGATTTGGCTTGTTTATGTTGGTTGTTTGCATTCATGATTGTTATCTTGGTGATGAAGAATCAGCAATATTGGAGCTTAAACCAAGTCGATATTGACAATTGGGTTATAGGATATTGGTTTAATGTTTAGGCTATTATAACTCAATGGTTTACGGTTAATAAAACCGGTTATCAGTTGTAACTAACCTTGCTTAATTATAAAAGCAAGGCTCGTGTGTTATTAGGGTTAACCTAAAAAAGAGAGTGTGGAGAGCCAACGTTGAGTTAACGTGACGGCTAAGGAGATTGTATTAGGGTTACAACTTTAGGTCACAACCATCTTGTGATCTTGGAAGAGTTAGTAATTTGCCTTGCCAGGCCCCAGAGACGTAGCCACATCAGTGAACTCTGGGTAATCAATTATTCTCTGTGTGTGCTCCTGTTCTTACTTTCGTTCTCTTTTGATTCCTTGCAAAATTCGTAGTTCCTGAGTGTGAGGTCGTGATCTGTGCAACATTAAATTCCGCGGTTGAACAAAACAAGAGATTTCGTGTTTGTGTTTAACGACAGAAACGAGTTTGAACAATAACAAGTGGTATCAGAGCTCAAGGTTGTTGATTCAAGGTTGCTGAGTTTGAGGTATTGAATCAATGGCGAACGCAAGGATCGAGGTTGAGAGGTTCGATGGCAAAGGGGATTTCTCTTTGTGGAAGAAGCGTATGCTTGCTCATCTTTCAGTGTTGGGGTTGAAGGATGTGTTGATGGAGCAAACATCAATTCCAAAGTCTGTGATGAAGAAAGACGAGGATGAAGATGTGTTCAAGGAAAGGTTGCAGAGGGAAGAGTCGGAGAGGTTAGGGAGGTCTGAGAAGGCGATGAATCTTATCATCCTGAATGTTGGTGATCATGTATTGAGGAAGATCGAGGCGTGTACGGACGCTGCATCGACTTGGTCAACATTGGAAAGGTTGTATCTCTCTAAGTCTTTACCGAACAGGATACACTTGCAACATAAATTCTATACATTCAAGATGAAAGAGTCTCAGTCAATTGATGAAAATATTGATGATATCTTGAAGATAGTTTCAAATCTTTCAAGTGTGAATGTGCAGGTATCTGAGGAAGTTCAAGCTATTCTCTTGATGGAATCACTTCCAAGTCAATACAATTACTTGAAGGAAACACTCAAGTATGGGAGGGAAACATTATCCCTTGAGGAAGTCACGAGCGCTGCGAGGTCAAAGGAGCTAGAGATCAAAGAGTCTGGTTCTTCGCAGAGAAAAGATGAGGGTTATGGTTATTTTGTTCGTGGCAGGCCTGATAAGAGAGAGATGTCGAGTAGCAGTGGTAGGAAGGGAAAAGGAAGATCGAGGTCTGGCTCAGGTTCTAGACTCACGTGCTGGTACTGTAAGAAAGAAGGGCATGTGAAGAAGGATTGCTATGCTCGTAAGAAGAAGTATGGTGATGATGAATCTGCAGAGGCTGCTGTTGTAGTGGATCCAAAAGATGATGCCTTGTCTGTGTCTGACAATCGGCATAGGGATGAATGGATTCTCGATTCAGGTTGTTCCTATCACATGACATCAAGAAGAGATTGGTTTGATCAGTTTCAGGAGCTTAATACTGGACAAGTGTTGTTGGGAGATGACAATGCTGTAGCGGTTCAGGGGATAGGGACGATTAATGTGAAGACCTATGGAGGAACTGTTAAGGTGCTCACAAATGTGAGGTATATTCCAAAGCTAAGAAGAAACTTGATCTCCACTGGTACTCTGGATATGCTTGGTTTTAGACACTCATGTGGAGAAGGGAAAACCAGATTCTACAAAAATGGAAAGTTGGCGCTTCAGGGTACTTTGAGTGGCTCACTCTACTTGCTCGATGGTGAGACTGTTGCAGGGCAAGTGAATAGTAGTGTGCAGAAGAAAACTCTGTCACTGTCTAATGATGAAACCAGTCTTTGGCACAAACGACTTGGTCATCTCAGTATCAAGAGTTTACATATACTTGCTAAGAGAGGAATCCTGGATAAAAGAAGAATTGGAGTTCTGGATTTTTGTGAAAGTTGTGTCATGGGAAAGCATAAGAAGTTGAGCTTTCATTCAGGAAGGCATGATTCAGGTGTAGCGTTGCGATATGTTCATGCTGATTTGTGGGGTTCCACAAATCAAACTTCAAGTCTGTCACAGAAGAAGTATTTCCTGTTAATCATTGACGACTTTACCAGAAAAGTATGGGTATTTTTCTTGATGAATAAGAGTGAAGCATTCAGTAAGTTCAGAGAGTGGAAGAAGCTTGTTGAAAATCAAATCAACAAGAAGGTTGGCTGTCTCAGAACGGATAACGGTTTGGAGTTTTGTAACTTGGAGTTTGATGGGTTCTGTAAGAGTGAAGGCATCGAAAGGCACAGGACGTGTGCATATACGCCACAGCAGAATGGCGTTGCTGAGCGCATGAATAGAACAATCATGGAGAAAGTAAGGTGTTTACTTGATGAATCAGGACTAAGAGAAGAGTTTTGGGAAGAAGCTGTGTCTACAACTGTTTACTTGATCAACAGAAGTCCTGCCTCTGCGATTGATAATGCAATACCAGAAGAGTTGTGGTTGGGAAGAAAACCAGGTTATAATCACCTAAGAAGATTTGGATCATTGGTCTATATACACAAGGATCAAGGCAAGTTAAAGCCAAGGGCGATCAAGGGTGTATTCACTGGATATCCTGCTGGTACAAAAGGGTACAAAGTGTGGTTGTTGGATGAAGAGAGGTTTGCTGTCAGTAGGAACGTGTTGTTTACTGAGGATGTTGTGTTTAAGGATCTTAAGAAAGAAGTTGTTGCAGGGGATGTTGCTGTAGATCCTGTTATTGTTCAACATGAAACGGTGGTTCAGACAGATCAGACTTCATCAAATGCTGGTATGGTTGAGGTTTCAGGTGGAGAAAATGTTCAGACTGAAGAAAGCTCAGAGGATTCAGAATCAGAGTCAGAACATGAAGAAGATCAAGGGAGTTATAGGCTAGCCAGAGATAGACCTCGTAGACAGATTGTTCCACCTTCAAGGTTTGATGATTATGAGGTTACTGCAGCATTTGCGCTTATTGCAACTGAAGATGTGGTTGCAGGCGAGCCTCAAAACTATCAAGAAGCTATGAAGAGTAGGGAAGCTGATTTGTGGAATGGGTCTATGGGAGAAGAGATGGGTTCTTTGCAAAAGAACAAGACTTGGAATCTGGTTAAGAGACCTAAAAACAAGAAGGTCATCGGATGCAAATGGGTGTACAAGCTGAAACCGGGTTTAACAGAAACAGATGATCCAAGGTACAAGTCAAGACTCGTGGCTAAAGGATACTCACAGAAGGAAGGTGTTGATTATCATGACATCTTTGCACCTGTGGTAAAACATGTGTCTATAAGGTTGCTACTGTCGATTGTGGTCAACCTCGATTTTAAGCTTGAAAAGCTCGATGTCAAAACTGCATTTCTTCATGGGGATATTGAAGAAGAAATTTCTATGGAACAGCCTGAGGGATTTCGTGTGAAGAACAAGGAAGACTACGTGTGTCATCTAAAGAAATCCTTATATGGACTCAAACAAGCTCCAAGGCAATGGAACAAATGCTTTGACAGTTTTATGAAAGAACTTGGATTCAAGAGAAGCGAGTTTGATCACTGTGTGTATGTGAAAGAAGTGACTGAAGGAACGTATGTCTACTTACTTCTCTATGTAGATGATATGTTGGTGGCTTCTAAAAGCATGGTGGAGATAGAGAAGGTGAAGAAACTGTTAAGTGAGAAGTTTGATATGAAGGATTTGGGTTGTGCAAGGAGAATTCTGGGCATGGACATAAACAGAGATCGTGCAGGTGGAGTTTTGACATTATCTCAGTCAAGCTATGTTGAAAAGGTGCTTCGAACGTTCAACATGAGTGATGCTAATGCGGTTACTACTCTTGTTGGTTCTCATTTTAAGCTGAAAGCTGTTGAAGATGGAGAACAAGAAACAGAGATGGAGAATGTGCCTTATTCTAATGCCATAGGAAGTATAATGTACGCGATGATTGGAACGAGATGTGATCTTGCGTATGCTGTGGGATTAGTGAGCAGGTATATGTGAAGGCCGGGTTTGGTGCATTGGGCAGCTGTTAAGTGGGTGCTGAGATATATGAAGGGAACAAAGGATCACAAGCTAGTGTTCAAGAAGAGAGAAAACTTCAAGATTGAAGGTTTCTGCGATGCTGATTTCTCAGCAGATTTGGACAAGAGGAGGTCTATTACTGGTTATGTTTTCTCAGCTGGAGGGAATGTCATTAGCTGGAAGTCTGGTTTGCAGCCTGTGGTAGCTCTCTCTACAACAGAGGCAGAGTACATGGCGCTTGTGGAAGCAGTTAAGGAGGCAATTTGGCTGAGAGGTTTGTCTGAGGAGATGGGTTTTGAGCAAGACTCAGTGACAGTTTGGTGTGATTCGCAGAGTGCGTTGTGTTTAGCCAAGAATAACGTTCATCATGAACGGACTAAACACATCAGCAGGAAACTCCATTTCATCAGAGATATCATTGAGCAAGGGGATGTGACTGTTGAGAAGATTCACACTTCGAAGAACCCTGCAGACATATTAACCAAGGTTGTTCCTGTGAAGAAGTTTGAAGCAGCTCTGAGGGTTCTCGGAGTGGCCAAGCACTAAGGTGTTTGGTGTTTTGCCTGGCAAGTACACGAGTTGGCAACATGGTGATTGCAGATAGAGCTGATTAGTCATCAAGGTGGAGATTGTTATCTTGGTGATGAAGAATCAGCAATATTGGAGCTTAAACCAAGTCGAGATTGACAATTGGGTTATAGGACATTGGTTTAATGTCTAGGCTATTATAACTCAATGGTTTACGGTTAATAAAACCGGTTATCAGTTGTAACTAACCTTGCTTAATTATAAAAGCAAGGCTCGTGTGTTATTAGGGTTAACCTAAAAAAGAGAGTGTGGAGAGCCAACATTGAGTTAACGTGACGGCTAAGGAGATTGTATTAGGGTTACAACTTTAGGTCACAACCATCTTGTGATCTTGGAAGAGTTAGTAATTTGCCTTGCCAGGCCCCAGAGACGTAGCCACATCGGTGAACTCTGGGTAATCAATTATTCTCTGTGTGTGCTCTTGTTCTTACTTTCGTTCTCTTTTAATTCCTTGCAAAATTCGTAGTTCCTGAGTGTGAGGTCGTGATCTGTGCAACATTAAATTCCGCGGTTGAACAAAACAAGAGATTTCGTGTTTGTGTTTAACGATAGAAACGAGCTTGAACAATAACAATGATGAAATAACAGTAGCATATATAATTGGTTTGGGTAACATATACTCTGCTCGGCTTGTAAATTGTTTATGGATCTAGTCTAACCAGTCGATGTAAACTAGTCATTTCTGTTTCTCGAGTAACCGGAAACACTGTACCGATCTGCCCTTTTTGGGTTTAGACTAATATATATATCTAAAAAGAAAAAAAAAACAGAACAGAGCAGTTCATGTTCTGTTTTTTCTTTAGATGCTTTGACATGCAGTTTTTTTAATGAGAAACATAATGGAATATGATTCATGTCATCGAATAACAGACATGTTTATAGCGCCGCAACAACAATGGATGGCCGGGGGACTGATTCTTTAACTCATCATCATATGAGCGAACTCATCAAAGCTTAAAACTCCATCAGCGTTAAGATCAAAAGCTTTGATCATGACAATGCAATCATCAGTCGTTCTTGACTCACCAAGTTTCATCAGCATCGTCTTCAAGCTTCTTGGAGTAATGCAATCTTCTCCTTCACCAATATACATTCTAAACGCTTCCATCATCTTGCTCTTCTTCTCTTCCTCTGTAAACTCATCATTCCCTTTGATTAACTGAGAAAACTCCTCAAAATCTAACATCCCATCTCCATCTATATCAGACAGTTTAACAGCAGTTTCAGCTTCTTCATCAGAAAGATGCTCTCCCAATGTGCTGAAACTCTTCTTAAGCTCTTGTGCAGAGATTCTACCGTCTCTGTTTGCATCCATGTGCTAATAGAATGGGACTTAATAGAAAAAAAAGAAGAACATGAAACGTATCAAACGTGAGAGATTGAGAAAACAAATATAATGTCTTCAGATAAGAAAACGTATTATTAGTCTTTAGATCTCTAGTAAAGTAAAGATTTGTTTACAACACGTTTTACTTTTATTTATTTTGTTTAAATATAGGAATTAGGATTAAGAAATGGTGTTTTGGTTATTATTACACAAGTTTGTTGACTGCAACATGTTTTTTTCTCATATGGGAATAAGATGCATGTGGTCTTTCTCACTAACTATCCATATGAACTATGAAGCTACCTGGTCTGACGTGTTTAACTTGGCTGGCTTTCTCATATCTCAATATACTTAGATTTGGTGTTTGTCTGATCTATTTGTGCCTCAAAGGTCAGTAGTGGAGTTTAGAGACAAGCATTTGATTTGAGATAGGACTGATAAGAACCATCATCTCTTGAAAGATGTGTTAATTTCGTTTACAATAAGCCTATATGAGTATCATATCGAGTTAACGACCCTTGTAACACTTTTTACCTTACAGTCTGAAGAGTATCATGTTGATCAAATGGGCATCAACTTTTCACCCATTTCCTCTGCCGAATCTGTTATTGCAGCCACCAAAAGCCTTTTACCTAAGGCAAGTTATCTTGTTCTCTCTTAGTTTCTTCTTATCTCCTCTTGTTAAGTTGTATGGTCTCATATTTGTGGTTCTTCTGGTTCAGGTTCATTTCAATCTGCAGTTGTCTGAGAAAGAACGCGTGGAGAAAGAAAAAGTTGTCCTTCCTTTTGAGTACCAAGGTAAGAGTTGTACATCACATTTGGTAGTAAAGTCTGTTAGGAAATTTTACTAACTTTATGCGTTTAGAAGATGACACTGTATGATCAAATAAACCCTTGTATTGAATGACTAACAAGACTTGTAATCAGTAAACAAAACTTGTTTTTTTCTGCGCCTTTGACTAACGATTAAACATACATATATATAGTGCTAGGACTTTCCTAATCTTTAGGAGATAAGGACATTAGTATTATTATCATAACCTAATCTTTATCCTAAGTGTTGCAGGAATAGGAGATCTTGTCTTGGGCTTTTCGGTGGCAATCTCCTGTTGGGCTTTTGGTACCTTTAAGCCCATATACCAACAAAACTCCACCTTGGGCTTAGAAGGTTTTAAGCCCACTTCCTTTCTTCTTCGATCTCTTCGATGACCTTCTCCAAATCTCATCACTTTCACCGACAGAAAGCTTCTAAAAATGCATGTGGCGATTCAGAAGGCGATATTGTCTCCGATGATCCTAAGAGCACCGATTCTAGCCGATCCTTCGTCAAGGACCTCTGATCTTTCTTCCTCCGGTTTCCTCCAGCTCATTTCCTCCATCGATGCTTCTCTTGTCGATGTCCTCGTTTATTCAAGAAGAAGATCGCGACTCCTCTTCTCTTTTTCCGAGTTCTTTTAAATCATCTCACCGATCTTCCTAGGATTTCGGTAAGTATTTCCTGAGCTTTTTGAATCCCCGTTTTAGATTTGTACTTGCATGTCCCCTTTTTGAAAATGATTTACTTATTCCTTTTGGCTTTCGTCTTTTTCAGGTGAAAATGACTTCCTTTAGCAACATCACCGAGTCGTATCTCCATCTATTTAGAGATATACTTGGTTCTTCCTTAGCACTTAGAGGTACTCGTCTCCCTTCAGCTTTTTCCAAAGCTGTTTAAGACGTTCCCTTGTTTATCATCCGTTAGTCATAAAATTTTTTCCCCCTTTTGCAGCTTACTCCACCTCGAGCTGACTACTTATTTCCTCGCATCTTCCTGGCAGGTAACTTCTTTATGTATCCAATGAGCTTCTGGTTATCGATTTGAAGTAATGTTATGTAGCTCTAACTTTCAATACTTCTTTATGTTTGCGAGGTAAATCGATAACTAAGTCACCTGCCGTACCCAATGCTTATTCTACCTTGAGGATGTCACAGCAGAGTTCGAACTTTTGCCCAGGTAAGGCCTTAGTTAGGAAATCTGCTGGGTTCTTGCTAGTATGAATTTTAGTTAGACTGATGCTTTTGTCTTCAACTACATCTCGTATGAAATGGAATTTAGTGTCTACGTGTTTAGTTCTTTCATGATGAACGTGGTTTTTAGCTAGGGCAATAGCACTTTGTGAGTCGCAGTTTAGCTTGACACTCCCTTGATCAAAACCTAGTTCTTTGCATAGTCGTTTTAGCCATAGAGCCTCTTTCGCAGCCGCAGTTAGAGCCATGTACTCAGCTTCGGTTGTTGAAAGAGCCACTACATCTTGTAAACTAGATTTCCAGCTAACTGTATTTCCCCAAACTTTAAATACATATCCGGTAACTGACCTCCTTCTGTCAAGATCAGTAGCATAATCCGAATCGCAGAACCCTTCGATGCTAAAATTTGAGTCCTTAGTAAATGTAAGACATTTTCCTGATGCCCCCTTTAAATACTTTAGAACCCATTTAGCTGCCTCCCAATGCTCTCTTCCAGGTTCAGACATGAACCTGCTGATCAGGCCAATAGCAAAACCTAGGTCCGGTCGAGAACCCACCATAGCATACATTATACTTCCTACTACGCTTGCATATGGTATTCTATCCATAAACTTCCGTTCTACTTCCTTTTGTTCTGACGTTAGACTTCTTAGCTTGAATTGGGATGAAGTTGGAGAAACTACTGCTTTAGCGTCTGTCATTCCAAAAATGTCCACCACCTTTCGTAGATATTTTTCTTGTGATAACTGTAAAGTTCCTTTTGTTCTATCCCTTATGATATCCATTCCCAATATCCTCGATGCTTTTCCTAAATCTTTCATCTCAAATTCCTTGCTTAAGTTTTCCTTTATTTTCTTAATCTCTTGATGATCTCCTGAGGCTATGAGCATATCGTCAACGTATAGGAGTAGGTATATAGCTTGAGTCGTATGAACATTCTTCATATACACACATGGATCTTCTCGGCTTCTTTCAAACTCTTGTGTTTTCATAAAGCTGTCAAACCTCTGGTTCCATTGCCTTGGGGATTGTTTAAGGCCGTATAGAGACTTTTTGAGTAAACACACTTTATCCTCATCTCCTTTCTTTATAAATCCCTCTGGTTGCCTCATAAGAATTCTTTCTTCCAAATCTCCATGTAGAAATGCTGTCTTAACGTCCATTTGTTCCAATTCGTAGTTATTGTTAACTACAATTGAGAGCATGATGCGGATTGATACATGTTTTACTACTGGTGAAAACACTTCATTATAATCGATCCCCTCCTTTTGTGAATAACCTTGAGCCACAAGCCTTACTTTGTATCTAGGTTCCTCAACTCCGGGTATTCCAGGTTTCAGCTTAAATATCCACTTGCATCCTATAACTTTAGCTCCTTGAGGTTTATCAACTAGTATCCATGTGTGATTTCTATTCAGCGAGTCCATCTCTTCTACTGCTCCATTCTTCCATTGTCTTCTTTCTCGACTTGCCATAGCTTCAACAAATGACTTAGGTTCCCCAATTTCGAGTTCATCAGCTGCTGACAAAGCATAAGCCACAAAATCTGAATCCTCGAACCTAGATGGTGGCTTTATTTGTCTTCTTACTCGGTCCCTTGCCAGCATATATTCGTCAAGATCAGTTTCTTCTTCAGTAATTTGTTCTTCTTCGTCTTCTGACTGATTTTCCTCTGAGTTTATCGAAGCATCTGGTATAACAGTTACTCTACCAGAAGTTGTATTTCCTTCAATTTCCGAGTTTTGATAAGTAGTTCCTTCAATTAGGTTTTCTTTGAAGGTTACTCGTTTCATTCCTCGTTCTCTAGCGCAATGTTCCTGGTCATTGTTTTCAACCCCCTTCGTGTGTTTGTATAATTCTTCTTCATTGAATACCACATTCCTACTAGTGTCACATTTGCCGGTTTCTGGTATCCACACACGATAGCCCTTGGTTCCAAATGGATATCCCACGAACACTCCCTTAATTGCCCTTGGACTTGTTTTTTCTTGAACCTTATGAACGTAAGCAGAGCATCCAAATCTTTTCAAGTTGCTTAAATCACATTTCGTACTTGTCCAGCGTTCTTCGGGTAGTTCAAAGTTTATTGCTGAATTTGGTGATCTGTTGACAATGTATGTTGCCGTTGAGGCAGCTTCAGCCCAAAATTCTTGCCCTAATCCTGATTCTACGAGCATGCATCGAACTTTATCCATGATTGTCCTGTTCATCCTTTCTGACACCCCGTTCTGCTGTGGAGTATATGGACATGTCTTATGTCTCTTAATCCCTGAGTCTTTGCATAGCTTGTCAAATTGATGATTGCAAAATTCGAGACCATTATCAGTCCTTAGGCACATGATTCTTTTCTTTGTTTGGTTTTCAACGGCTTCTTTCCAATCTCTGAATTTGCTGAATGCTTCATCTTTTGTTTTTAGGAAATAGATCCACACCTTTCTAGAGTAATCGTCTATAAAGCTTATGAAGTACTTACTTCCAGCTAGACTTTCTGGAGTTGAAGGGGCTCCCCACAAGTCTGAGTGTATGTATTCTAGGATACCTTTCATTGTGTGTTTTGCAGTAGGAAAACTCTGTTTGTGAGCTTTACTTAATGCGCAAGTTTCACAAAATTTAAGCTGGTCAACTTCTTTCTTTGGTATGTATCCGTTTTCCACGAGTAGGGTTAGACTTTTAACACTCATATGGCACAATCTCGAATGCCATATAGCTGTTTTATCCACTTCTACCTTTGATACGTTAGCTTCTCCTTTGGCCACCGTCCCTTGTAGATAATATAAACTTTCGTTGAACTTTCCTGATATTATTTCTTTTCCATCCTTGTAGAACTTGATCATGAAATCTTTTCCTTCGTAATGGCATCCAGATCGTTCCAGCATTCCATAGGATATTAAGTTTCGACTCATATTAGGCATGTATCTCACATTTGTGAGAACGACTATGGTACCATCTGGTTTTATAATTCGAATCTTCCCTATTCCTTTAACATCACAGTGAGTGTTATTTGCCATTAGAACCTTCCCACCTTCGCATTCTTCTAGGTCAAACAACACATCTTTGTTTGGTGTGATGTGAAATGAACATCCCGAGTCCATTACCCATTCTTCTTTGGAGTCGTTTGTACTAACAGTGAGTACTAGAGGTTGTTTTGGTTCTTCGGCTACATTCGCAGTTTTGTAAGGTCTTTTGTCAGGGCACTCTCTTTTCCAATGTCCTTCTTTTCCACATATGAAACAGCCCTTATTATTTTTATCGTATCTTGGTCGAGATTTTGATCTTCCATGTCGACTTTTAGACCTTCCTTTCCAATGCTTGCTTCCCCCTTTATTAAACCGATTTGAACTCCTTCCTCTGTCTTCTACATATAAACCCTCATCTTGCGACCTAGATAGTTTTCCACTTTCTAAGAGTTCTCTTTCCTTAGACCGTGCAGCCCCTGTTACCTCGTTTATTTTGAGCGTATCTCGTCCATACTTTAATGTCTCCTTTAGTTGATCATAGCGTTGAGGCATTGAGTTTAGAAGTAATATTGCTTGAACTTCTTCTTCAACCTGCACGCTTAGGTTGTTTAAGTCGGCCACCAGCTTTAAGAAATCATCTACATTAGCATTTATGCTCTTTGAATCATTCATCTTGAAAGTATAAAACTTGTGTTGTAAGTAGATGCGATTAGGTAGAGATGTTTCGGTGTATAGTGTGTTTAATGCTGTCCACATTGAGGCTGCTGTATCACAATGGCTGATTTTCCTTAGTACTTGGTTTCCAACGTTGACAACGATAAGATCCTTAGCCTTCTCAGATTTCTCTAGTTTTATGGGATCAATAGTTGGTATGATTTCTTTTCCCTCCTTTCCTTGATCTTTATCTGTGTCGTCCTTTTCTAGTTTTGAGTCCGAAGGATCCATAAGGAGCTTTTCATCTGTTAGAATATCCTTCAACCCTAGAACTCCAAAGTGGGCCATCATTCTAACTTTCCACAAAGTAAAATCTCCAGTTCCATCGAACCTATCTATGTCGATCCTGGTTGTTGTCATCTCTTTCGAGTAAACGCCTTAGCAATCAGAACCTGGATTGCTCTGATACCACTTGTTAGGAAATTTTACTAACTTTATGCGTTTAAAAGATGACACTGTATGATCAAATAAACCCTTGTATTGAATGACTAACAAGACTTGTAATCAGTAAACAAAACTTGTTTTTTTCTGCGCCTTTGACTAACGATTAAACATACATATATATAGTGCTAGGACTTTCCTAATCTTTAGAAGATAAGGACATTAGTATTATTATCATAACCTAATCTTTATCCTAAGTGTTGCAGGAATAGGAGATCTTGTCTTGGGCTTTTCGGTGGCAATCTCATGTTGGGCTTCTGGTACCTTTAAGCCCATATACCAACAAAGTCAGAGAATTTGAAGCTCAATAATGTCTGAGATCGTGTGGATAAAGACATTTTTGGTGTTGTTATGTTCTTCAGATCATGGAAAATCGACAGAGATCTATGACGGTCGAAGAACTCTTGAGGATGGCAAGACTGAGGCAACACCATTGTCTTCAGGAGAGTTGCAGACTGATGTTGTTTCATCGGGTAAGGGTGGAGAGATAATATATTTCAGAGATTCAGACGATGAGCATCCTGATTCTGATGAGGACCCTGATGATGATTTGGACATTTAATTGTTCTTGTAAGAACCACACAGTGTGCTACACTACAGTTTTGGTTTTTGTAAGGTACTTTGGGTTATAATCGCTTGGATCTTAATTGTTAGATTTATCAAACTATGTACACTAGATAGAAGCTTTGTAACAATTCAAGGATTTTTCATTGTGTTATTGTGGCATTATCAACGCAAATTTAGTTTGGATACATCTGAATTGAGTAGAAATCATCTTGTACTAATAAAATAACTCCAGTTGCAATGGTGAGGGTTGAATAATTCAGTTTGGAAAATGAATAATTTTTAAAATTTGTGTTGGTTTATGAAAACAAGAGTTCTCCAATGTTTTTTGGATTATAAAAAATTTAAACACACAACAAAGAGCTCTAGGCAATGTCCAAGGATGATTCAACATCCTATTAGCTACCAACTGAAAAACTGAAATCCAATTTCAGAACAGAGCAGTTCGTTTTCTAGTTTTTCTCTTCCCTCTTAT
Source organism: Moricandia arvensis (assembly GCA_905132765.1). Taxonomy (NCBI): domain Eukaryota; kingdom Viridiplantae; phylum Streptophyta; class Magnoliopsida; order Brassicales; family Brassicaceae; genus Moricandia; species Moricandia arvensis. The sequence goes on from CAJHQP010000141.1 coordinate 241,664, forward strand.
AGATGTTTAGATTTGTAGTTTCTGTAATGAGAAACACAATGGGATATGATTCATGTATATCTACACAAACAAAGCCACAACAACAGTGGATAGGGGGCTGATTCTTTAACGCATCATCATATGAGCGAACTCATCAAAGCTTAAAACTCCATCAGCATTAAGATCAAAAGCTTTGATCATGACAATGCAATCATCAGTCGTTCTTGACTCACCAAGTTTCATCAGCATCGTCTTCAAGCTTCTTGGAGTAATGCAATCTTCTCCTTCACCAATATACATTCTAAACGCTTCCATCATCTTGCTCTTCTTCTCTTCCTCTGTAAGCTCATCATTCCCTTTGATTAACTGAGAAAACTCCTCAAAATCTAACATCCCATCTCCATCTATATCAGACAGTTTAACCGCAGTTTCAGCCTCTTCATCAGAAAGATGCTCTCCCAATGTGCTGAAACTCTTCTTAAGCTCTTGTGCAGAGATTCTACCGTCTCTGTTTGCATCCATGTGTTAATAGAATGGGACTTAATAGAAAAAAAGAAGAACATGAAACGTATTAAACGTGAGAGATTGAAAAAACAAATATAATTAGTCTTCAGATCTAGAAGAAAACGTATTATTAGTCTTTAGATCTCTAGTAAAGTAAGATATGTTTAAAACTCGTTTTTCTTTTATTTATTTTGTTTAAATATAGGAATTAAGATTAAGAAATGGTGTTTTGGTTATTATTACACAAGTTTGTTGACTGCCACATGTTTTTTTCATATGGGAATAAGATGCATGTGATCTTTCTCACTAATCTATCCATATGAACTATGAAGCTACCTGGTCTGATGTGTTTAATTTGGTGTTTGTCTGATCTATTTGTGCCTCAAAAGTCAGTGGAGTTTAGAGACAAGCATTTGATTTGAGATAGGACTGATAAAAGAACCATCATCTCTTGAAAGATGTGTTAATTTCGTTTACAATAAGCCTGTAGTAGACTATTAGTTAAGGTAAAGATCTGACTAAGAAGCTCAACTCGAATCTAGTTGCTACATCTCGTCAGAAAAACATGGAAATTGCTAACAACGTTGTGTAGACGAAAAACTTGCTGATCAGAAACGAAGCACTTGTTACTAACTAAAAGTGAAATGTAGATCAAACTATAATTTAGATCACTAAAAAATTGTACTTGTTACACTAAATGTATATTCACCTTTTAAAGTTTTTTACATTTATTAAGAAAGCATGGAAATTTTAATTATCAATACATTAATTTCTATAAGTACATATTCTCCATAACTACTAACCAATAAAATCTTAATAAATATAATTATAATTTTTGAAATTAACAATTAATATTAATTAGTATATTGAAAATATATTCAATAACTTCAACTATTATTTATATATTAATTACACAGCATACAGTAATTACAACTATAAAGTAACAAGCAAATTAAGCAAATCTGGATGGATTCGAACCACCAACCTCTCAACTTCAAATGAAGGAGCGCTCTACCATTTTGAGCTTACAGATTTACACCAGAAAATAATCAAACTGAGATCAAGGCGACACAACCTAAATGATCATAAAAAATTTATGCTAGATCCCTTAACATCCTACTTGCGAAAAGAGGGACATCAACACAATCTGAGCTTTCTGAAAAAAAAGTTAAAGGGATTCATGCATCTGGACCAGAGAAACATTAACACCATAGGGGTAGAACTTTCAATTATATTGTCACAATAGTCATAATAGCTTGTACTTCTATACAAAATATATGCTAAAACCGTAAATCATAACCATTGTCTAAAGATTGTTAAACAATAAAAGGTATCTCAAGGAATACAATATAACAATTGGATATATTTGCTTGATGATGATACCTTTAATATCAATAAACAATCAATATGATGATCAAGAAGCATCACAGATTTTTAGGTCGCCTACAGCTACTAGGCCACAACAGCTCGCATATCACATCAGCTCCACGCTTCTTCGACATCAAAACTTGAATCATGGTACCAACATCTTATAAGAACTATTAAAATCAACTTTAACAAAACTGAGGCAATACAGTATACTGTCCACAACATACAAATACAATATACTTTATTCAGAAAATTTGTAAGTTTGTTATTTCATAAATTCTATTATTAAAGGGAAATAAGACAAAAAAAAATAAAACGCCTGAAAACAGAACTATATTGACCAATAAAATTGTTTTACTATGCAAAAAAATAAGACGCCTGAAAATAGAATAACTATGGACGGTATAAATGAATAATACTGTGAGAGATTGGTTAGGAATAAAATAGTCACGGTTCATGACCATTTATTTTTTCTTTATATGGTAGTTGTTGCAATATAATTAAGAGAACTAAAAGGTTGTAAACTTATATACTTACGAGAGCCTGCATGTTGGAGGAAGCATGTAGAAAAACTAATGGCCACAGCTCCAGGTAAAATGCCAGCTCTGATATTATCAGTGTTTCATGATGATCTGTTGACTTGTGATGCATAATAATAAATAGTGTGTGAAAGCAGAGAGCAAGATACGCACACAAGGAGAGGAGAACCCGGGGTAAAAAAAAATCACCCGTGCGAACTCCTCTCCCCACCACAAAATATTATTTTTTTATTAAGGATCTGTTTGTTGACCTGCCATGCAAGCGCACCTGACATGGCAAAGGTCGGATGACAGAGATGCAATTCAACATCTTCTACATCCTAATTTTTAACTTAACCCACACATCAACACCTCTTCGCGTCCGTAATGAATCCGTTTCACCCTCAAAAGCGCTTCAACGTGACCGATTCACATCTTAGAAACCCTCACAAGATGATCCCACCGGCAGATCTGATGCTCCTGAATAAATAAATGCGATTAGAAACTAAAATCTAGGAAACAAACATAAATAAATACATGACACGAGATAAAATTAACCTGTCGGGGAGACAAACAAAAATAAAGACACAAGGTGACATGATGAGATAAGATTAAGCTTAGGTCTCATGGGATCTGCGTCAGATCTACCGATGAAAGAACGTTAAATCGCTGGAAATTTAACACAGATGTGTAGATCCAAGGGATCTCTATTATAAACAGAAGCTATAAATAAAAGATTCTTCGCCATAGAAGCGAGATCTAAAGGAATCGATGACAAGAAAAGTTTAGAGAAACGAAATAATGGAGGCTGCTAATGAGAAATCCATAGGAGCCAAGCGTTTGTATTTATACTAGAAGGTTAGAAGGATGGACGGTCAAGATTAAATTGTTAGATAACATATCAACGGTTTAGGAGCGGCCTCGTGGATCATTGCGTGCCTTTCGGGTCGTTATTAAAGCGAGGCGGTTTAGTAATGGACGGCTAAAATGCGTTGTCTTGACGCGTCTTTTTAATTGGGATTTTTGTGGGCCGTAGGCTTCATTCATGGCAATATTTGGTCTCAACAAAGAGAAAACGAATTACAAACAGGCTGCTGCTTATAAATTGCAGTAATATAAATTAATTATTTTTCTTACATAAATTAAATTATTTTATTATTATCGACTGGATATTTTATTTCTAACCAATTTAATTTATCTAGACTAACGATTATATGTTTTTTCATTTACATTCATTTTTTTCTTTCGAAAAGTTCCTCTCGCCGGTCTCCAGCGGTTACTCACTTAGTTAACTATTAAAGGGTTGAATTATCTATAAACGTTAACCGTCGATGATTATTTAAAGCATAGCTTTTGTCTCTTTTTCTTGCAAACTAAGTTTTTGAAGCAAATATTTTTCGTTTCCTTTGTTTCTATTATTGATAGCAGCGAAAATCACCAAACAAATCCAAGAGGAGACAATACCAACAAGTTCAATTCATCTTCTAATCAGAGAAGACAATGAACTCAATACTACGCTGAGGCCCATGGTCCTTCAATAAATGGATGTGTTCTATCCATAAATGGTCTCCAACATTAACTGATGATGCTCTCATGTTCATACCCTTCCGGGTTTAGATTCAGGAGATCCAATGCAGTTCCTTACTGGTCGTATGGTTACACATATTGGGCAAGTTTTTGGAAGGTTTATTGAAACAAATTTCCAAAGTGGATGGTATGCATAACAATGACTACATTCGTGTTCATCTGATGTGGAATATGGTGGAACCACTTAAAATTCAAAGGCTATTTGAATTTGGAGACCAAACAATTCCATTGAAATTTCCTTTTGAAAAGTTAAGAGGGTTTGTACTCACTGCGGCGTGATGAACCATCCTGTTTTAGAATGACCACAAAAATTATGTAGACAACAATGCTCCTCCGGGTGATGATAACGATAATGATGAGGATGAAGACTTCCCACAAGGTTTTAAACCTGCTGATCAAGAAACAATTGAGACTAAAGACTAAACATTCTCCAACTCACCCTCACGAAGGAACACCACAAAAGAAGTGCAAGTCAGGTTCAAGTTAAGAACACATCCCTTCTGAAGCCATGACTAGTTATGTAAGCCAGATGTTCATCATTGAGGATATGAAAGAACACCATTCAAAACAATTTTGTAGACAAACAAATGTTATAGAAGCACAACAATGCAATAAATGAATCAAGTTCCTCGAGAGGATGTTTCACTCCGGGAAATCAAGAGCAACCAGATTAAGATGGTATGGTGGGACAGAAACCACTGGGGACGGGATGAATACATCCTTTTTGAACTGTCGAGGGCTGAAAGGGTCCATGGTAGTTTGACGCCTCAAAGGGATTAAGAAATCTTATTCCCCGGACATACTCTTTATGGTCGAAACGAAGAATCCCAATGATATTATCCGAGATGTTGGTGCCGAGCGAGGCTATGATTATGTTAAATGTATTTCTCCTACGGGTAAGGGGGGTCTAGCTTTCTTTTGAAACATGAATACTGATGTTACTTACTACACTTTGATGAAAGATTGATCGATTGCAAAATAAATAATAAAGAGATCTCTTTATATTTGTCTTGTGTCTATAGCAATCCAATTCATAGTCTTCGCCATGTGTTGTGGGAAAAAAACTTGAGAGTATTTCATCAACAAGAACTGATTCTTAGTTAATGTTTGGTGATTTCAATGAAATTATATCACAAGATGGTAAACTTGGCGGCAGAGTTCGACAATCATGGAGTTTTGTTCAATTTAATACAATGTTATCAATATGAATAATGAACGATCTTCCTTATGAGGGAAACAATATGACGTGAAGCAATAAAAAAATGATTATTTACACAGTGCTGGTTAGATAAAGCTTGTGGTAATTATGAATGGTGTGCAACTTATCCAGCCTCTAAAATTATATATCTAGAGATGGTCGAATATGACCATAGACCTGCAGTGTTACAGATCCGTAAGTCCAAGGAACATGGTTGGAAATTTTTTATATTCGATCATCGGTTATTAGAAAACCCGGAACTGTAAGACATTGTTCAACAAGGACGGTTAGGACATGGGTTTGATCTTTCTACTACTTTTACTTCACGTATAAGGCGATGCAGATGATATATCTCAGATTGGAGGAAACTCAACTCAACAAATGCGGCCAAATGTATTACTGATTTACTCTCGAAAATTGTTTCGGCCCATTCTGATATAACGGTGACACCACTTAAAATACAATACCTTTGTGACTCACTTTTAGAAGCCTATCGACAAAAGGAAGAGTTCTGGTATCAAAAGAGCATACTCCATTAGAACACCAAAGGATATAGAAACACGCGTTTCTATCATGCTAATACAAATACTAGAAGAGCACGCAACAAAATTAACACAATCAAAACACTTTCTGGCATTGATTTAGAAGTAAACATAACAATATCTAATGAGACTATTAATTACTTTACTGAACTCTTCTCTATTTCTGGATCATTGGAGATGGGCACTACGTTAGCATCAATTAATCTAGTCATCACAAAATATATGAATGATTTACTCACCAAAGACATCAGCGATGAGGAAACTAAATGAAGTTTATTTACTATTGGAGGCACACGAGCACCCGGTCCAGATGGTTTTACAACATGCTTCTATCAGGAATATTGGGACATTGTTTGTCCTTCGGTCGTGAAAGTCGTCAAACATTTCTTTCTTAAGGGCGAAATCCCTGACGGTTTAATCATACTAATATATGTTTGATACCTAAGATTACTCCTCCTATGACAATGAAAGATTTTCGTCCAATAGATTTATGTAATGTTATTTACAAAGTTATTTCGAAAATTTTAATTAGAAATTAAAAGGAATCATTTCGTCAATAGTGTCAGAGAATCATGCAGCTTTTATATCCGGTAGACAGATAACAGATAACGTTATTCTTGCCCATGAAGCTTATCACTCCCTTAAAAGCAGAGAATATGTGGAAAAATTACATAGCAGTAAAAACATACATCAGCAATGCCTATGATCAAACTGAATGGAATTCTCTAGAAGTTGTTTTACTAAAGAAGGGTTTCTCAGAACAATGGATACACAAGATAATTGTTTGTGTAATGTCAGTTTCGTTTTTGGTCCCAATTAATGGGAGTCCATATGTAAGATTCTATCCCACTCGTGGTCTCCGCTAAGGTGACCCTCTATCCCCTTATATATTCATTTTATGTACTGATGTCCTTTCGAAAATGATAAATATATCGGTCCGTTCACGAGAAATTACCCCACAACGTTTGAGTGTCAGAGGTCCACCGGTCTCTCATTTACTCTTTGCTGATAACTTTTTTTTCTCTGTAAATGCTGACATTCAAAGTTGTGAGAAACTATCTAACATCTTCAAAGAATATGAAAGCGCTTTAGGACATCTAATAAACCTAGAGAAGTGAACTATAACTTTTGGTGACATTTTTCCTAATACACGCATGATGTTCTGACAAATATACTTCATATTGAAACAGTGGGAGGTGGAGGTAAATATATGGATTTACCAGAGCACATAAGCAGAAAAAGCGTAAAGATTTACTGTTTATTCGCGAGAATGCACATCACAGAGTCACCGATTGGCACACGAAGTTTATATCTCAAGTGGGCAACAAAGTTCTTATTAAGCCAGTAGCTCACTCGATGCCAGTTTATATGATGAATGTATTCTAACTACCACCATCAACATGTGATGAGCTTGAAAGTACTTTTCGGGATTTTGGTGGGGAAAGCATGTAGGCAAACGAAATATGTCATGGGTTTCATAGAAGAAATTAGCAACACCACTATCTTCTGGAGGTATGGGTTTTGTGATGTTCGTATTTTAATCAAGCCTCATTGGCCAACCAGGTATGGACGATCGCACAACATCCTCAAAGTCTAATATCTAGAGTCTTAAAGCATTGTTATTTCCGTCGAACAACTATTTGGGAAGCAAAAAAGGATATAGGGCTTCCTTCGGATGGAAATCTCTTTTGTATGGTCGGGAACTACTGAAATCAGGTTTAGCATATTGCATTGAGATGGACAAAATATGAAGATTCAACACCCCTGGTTACCAACAAAGCCATCAATAGCACCCAAGCTCATGCCTTATACAAATCCTCAGTTAAACGTTGCCGCCTTGATAGATTCCCAAACGAACCAATGAGATTTTGAGAATATTAAGAATCTTATCGAAACGCAAGATCATCATCTTATCCTTAAATTATACCGGACAACAATTCACGATGAGGATAGTAAACTATGGAGTCATACAAAATATGGAAACTATAGTGCCCAATTTGGTTATTATGCGATGCTAGAAAGTACTACGTCATTTCCTGATACAAAGGCGCCTCTCGTAGTTCATCCAGACCTCGCAAAACAAGTATGACAATTGGATATACAGCTGAAACTAAAACACTTTCTCTGGCGACCTATGTCGTGCGCTTGCTATTAAGTCTTCCTTACGGTAGCGACATGTAAATGTGGATCATTTTTGTTGTCGTTTCTGTAATATAGAAGAAACTCCAGAGCATTTGTTCTTCCTATGTCCTTATGCACAATTTGTCTGGAAGTTATCGCAATTTCTCTATTCAACTTTGCGGGACCCTATTATCATTTTGGAAGATAAATCAGAGTTCTATTAACCTATTTTCACAGTGAAATATTCTCATTCAGATACTTTATCGTTCAATTTGGACACTTTGGCATCTCTGGAAAAGTCGAAACGATCTAATATTCAATTCCAAGGTTTGGACTCCACATATAGTTCATTGCAAAGTTCATGAAGATATTACAGATTGGCTCAAATTTAACCTAATTCCACCGATGACTCTTTCCTCTCAAAGTGTACAACCAGGTTAACACAATATGAAGCATTGGCAGCCACCACCATTAGATTAGCTTAAATGTAATTATGTTGTGTCCCATTACAGCGATTCACGACCGTCATGGATGGGTTGGATAGTTAGAAATCATCTTGGAACTGTACAACAATGTGGAATGAGTAAATTCGAAGGAAGGCAAACCGAGGAGGAATGTGAATGTACGACGCTGATTTGGGCTTTGCAAGCTACATCAGCCTTGGGATACAAGAAAATAATTTGGAATGGGATAATATACTGGTAAATAGGTGCATTCACAAACAAGTTAAAAATTTACGGCTCCAACAATATGTTACTACCATTCACGCTTAGAAGACTATTTTTGATGAGGTGAAGTTCGTGTATAGGGACCGAGAGGCCAATTCTAAAATGTTAAAAATTATTAAAAATATTTTTTAAAAATATTTTTTAAAAATATTTTTTAAAAATTATTCACAAACAAGTTAAAAATTATTAAAAATATTTTTTTTGATATATATGAATGTCTAAAATGTAGTAAATATATTTGCTTTTAAAATTTTATAATAAAAATTAAAATATAATATTTAGTGTTTACTTTTATCTAAATATTTAATATTTAATTAAATAATTTTATTTTAATATATATAGACATATATATTTTTCTTTTAAAATATTTACTCTCCCGTAACAGCTCACAATCACAAACACTAACTAAAATTAGGTTTGATTTTGAGATGTTTTGAGCGGTTTGAAACGGTTTGAACCGATTTATAGTGTTTTTTTGTGATTGTTGCAAAGCTTCAAGAACCACTACCAACCAAAAATGTTGCGTTTGCAGATGGTAGCAGAGAAACCAGTCGGACCCAAAATTTCATTTAGTTTTATAATTTAATTATAAAATTATATTATACTATTTTTTTTGGTTAGATACTATGGAAATAACTCCTACCATTAATGATATTCTTATGTCATCTGTATTGTTATAACATCAATATTGGTAAGAGGCTGCCTCAATCTCTTAAAGAAGAGTTATTATTTTAATTAATTTATTTTTGTTTTATTTTTTAATGAGCTGCATCAATAAGAAAAAAAAGTTATAATTTAAGTTTCTCGAGACCTCATTTACAGCATAATCATTTCTCTTTCTTTTTTTTCTATTTTCTTTCTTCAATTGACTCAATTTATTAATTTTTGTGATGAGAGATTTGAGGAGATACTACCATTAATCATGCTTTTAGTCTCTCATGGAGAGATTCCCTAATAAAATAATTAAATAATTGTTTGAAAGAGGAAAGAGAGAATAGAGAGTCTCTCAGAAAAAAATTAGAACACTAGCATTGATTAAGTTCTTCCCAAGAGCTTTTAACAAATTAAAAATTTAAAAGAAATAAAATTGAAACCAATTATAACAAGACAAATCAGCAAAAAATATTTCCAAATTTTTAGTCTCTCAAAGAAGAAATGTCTTTCCTCTCTCTTCGTATTTTTCTACTTTTCTATTTTTATATTCTTGTAATGGGAAGAATTTTGGTGAAAGATCACGAATGCTGATGCTCTCATATAATCATGAAATATTAAATATCAAATGTAATAATTTTAGTGACTATAATTATAAAAAAAGAAAAATATTAATATTTTTTTCCTTTTAGAAACGTCATTGATGCCTTTAATATCTTGTTTATTTTGTATTTTAAAATTGAAAATTTCCATTACATAATTTTAGGGCATTTCTAATGATACATCAAAATGAGAGAAATATCAAAAATGAGAAAAAGTTATCTCCCAAAGTATCATTTTGAGGAAAAAATAAGTATGTGTTCATCATATTTGAAAGAATATTATTCATAAACTCATTTTGATATTTAACTTTGATACTTTCATAATAAATCCTTAATTTTGAAAAATGTATTTGATGCATAAAAAAATATTTACAATATATTATGCTTAAAACTTTTGTCTAATATATATATATATATACACTGATTAATTTTCTTCAACTTATAGTTTAATAGTGATAAAATAAATAAAAAACAGTAACATTAAAATATGTAACTTATAAAATTAAAAAATACATACAAACCTAATACAATATAGAACATGTTTTGATCTTTTTTGTGAATATTATATAGTAAACCTATTTTTTTTAGTTTATTATAGTCTGAAAATATAGTAAAATTAAAACTCTTTACTCCAAACTTTTTTTTTAGGATAAAAATAGAATGAATTACGGGATACCCTAATAAACACTTTTGGGTTTTTGATCAAAAAAACTTTTTTTTGTTTGAGTATTTTTTTTCTCTTTATTATTTTATTTGATATAAATTATTATTTTCTCTTTATATTAGTTATTTTTATCTTCTCTATTAATATGTATCCTATTTTTTTTGAGGGTTTCAAATTATTGTGTTTGAAGGTATAGCAACTCCAACGATAAAAATAATAATAAGAAAATGAAAGAGTGATTTACCTATAAAGACATTCTCTAAGTTTTTATTACATTTTAGGACACTTCCTACTACTGAGGTAGTTTTTGGGTGTTGAAAGATATCATTATCCCCACCGAAAACAAACCACTCGTTATCTTTTTTTTCTTTTTCTTATGTAAGTTTGTCTTTCGCTTATTGTAAATTTCAAAGTTCAATTTTTATTTAATTGTTTTACTATGAACCACAAAAATTGAGCATCACCTTTATCTCTAATTTTATTTCTAAATCGTAGCAACCAAAAGGTGCGTTCGCGAGAAAAATCAATGACTCCAACGACAGCCCAAAATCTGTAAAAATTGCAGATGTGAGAGAGAAATTGACATGAGAGAGAGAGTGAGTAACTATCATTTCTTTTTAAGAAAGTCAGCAGAGTATAAAGTGAGGAGGATGAGAAGTCACCGTAGTTGGTTAAAGGTACAGATTTGGTGACAGAAGAATGAGATGAGAAATATGGTGATTTGGTGATAGAGAAGAAGGGTAAAGGCATGGAGGATGACTATGAGAGGATGGAGGAAAGTGTAGTAGAAGATGGTGCTTGTTGGGTTCTGATGGCGGTGGCGCGTCGACCACAAACGTCGACGACATCTCACATTCTCCCGTCACGACTATCCTAACCCAAATCTGCAACATCAAGCTCCTAAGTTTTATTGTTAAGAATATTAGCTTGATGGTCATTCAAATCTCCAATGAGAGCGGTGGAGATTAGCTTGATGTTTTGTATTGTTGCATGAACTTGTACCCATTATGTGTGAGAGAATACAACATCGAAGTTAGCCAAGTAAGAGGATTTGGTCTGTTTTAGTTTGATATGATTTAGAGGTGAAGCATTAGCCAAGTAAAATAAAAACTCTCACTAACTTGTATGATATGTTTTTGACATTAAGATTTGGTCACATGTACAAAACATTGATTATGCTTTGTTTTAGTAAATGTGTTTAAAATACTGTCATTATAGCCGTAATCTCTGTTTGCGAGTATTTTACAGAAATGGTGTGATGACAGATAGACCAAAGAAGTATGCAGCTGTCAAAGGAACACATATAATTGTAAGTTATAAATTTGTCTAGCAAAGTATCGTCCGATGTGAATGTTTCGTATAGTTATAGTTACAAATTTTCTAATACATAAGAAAGGTAGACAAATGAGCTCTAATATTTGATGATGGGAATAGAAGACATGTCCACAATAAATAGTAGTTTAGCATTGTCCATATGTGTACTTGTGGAGGGAACATTGATTAGTAAAATAGCATAAACATGTACAATTCTCTTTGTCTGCATGTACACATAATTTTCGTTATCCACATGTACACTTGTATTTGTTATCCACATATACTCTTATATTTTAATATCCACATGTACATGCTATTTACATGTACACGGGTTTATAAGAACACATGTACACGACTTATCAACATCCAAGATGGAGACCTTCCACATATAGCAATACCACACACTTGATATTTTCTACGAATTTCATTGTTGCTAGCGATGTATAGACTTCAGCATTTACTTTGTTTAGTGGAGATAACTCGAAATTATGAATGTAACATTGTGTACAAGAACATGAAAATATGAGTACCATCAAGCATTGTGAATGAAGAGAACTTTCATGCAAACTGTGATATTACAGAACATCACATTATTCCTTGGTGATACATAATGATTTTTGGCACAAACCTGATGGCACCTTAGTGATCGGACTATATCACCAATAATCATCACATGATCAATAAAGAATAATCACTTGCCAATTAGAATATTTATAACGAGTGTCTTATTGTTATTGTTCAAGCTCGTTTCTGTCGTTAAACACAAACACGAAATCTCTTGTTTTGTTCAACCGCGGAATTTAATGTTGCACAGATCACGACCTCACACTCAGGAACTACGAATTTTGCAAGGAATCAAACGAGAACGAAAGTAAGAACATGAGCACACACAGAGAATAATTGATTACCCAGAGTTCACCGATGTGGCTACGTCTCTGGGGCCTGGCAAGGCAAATCACTAACTCTTCCAAGATCACAAGGTGGTTGTGACCTAAAGTTGTAACCCTAATACAATCTCCTTGGCCGTCACGTTAACTCAACGTCGGCTCTCTACTCTCTCTTTTTTAGGTTATTCTCCCTAATAACACACGAGCCTTGCTTTTATAATTAAGCAAGGTTAGTTACAACTGATAACCGGTTTTACTAACCGTAAACCATTGAGCTATAATAGCCTAGACATTAAACCAATGTCCTATAACCCAATTGTCAATCTCGACTTGGTTTAAGCTCCAATATTGCTGATTCTTCATCACCAAGATAACAATCTCCACCTTGATGACTAATCAGCTCTATCTGCAATCACCATGTTGCCAACTCGTGTACTTGCCAGGCAAAACACCAAACACCTTAGTGCTTGGCCACTCCGAGAACCCTCAGAGCTGCTTCAAACTTCTTCACAGGAACAACCTTGGTTAATATGTCTGCAGGGTTCTTCGAAGTGTGAATCTTCTCAACAGTCACATCCCCTTGCTCAATGATATCTCTGATGAAATGGAGTTTCCTGCTGATGTGTTTAGTCCGTTCATGATGAACGTTATTCTTGGCTAAACACAACGCACTCTGCGAATCACACCAAACTGTCACTGAGTCTTGCTCAAAACCCATCTCCTCAGACAAACCTCTCAGCCAAATTGCCTCCTTAACTGCTTCCACAAGCGCCATGTACTCTGCCTCTGTTGTAGAGAGAGCTACCACAGGCTGCAAACCAGACTTCCAGCTAATGACATTCCCTCCAGCTGAGAAAACATAACCAGTAATAGACCTCCTCTTGTCCAAATCTGCTGAGAAATCAGCATCGCAGAAACCTTCTATCTTGAAGTTTTCTCTCTTCTTGAACACTAGCTTGTGATCCTTTGTTCCCTTCATATATCTCAGCACCCACTTAACAGCTGCCCAATGCACCAAACCCGGCCTTGACATATACCTGCTTACCAACCCCACAGCATACGCAAGATCACATCTCGTTCCAATCATTGCATACATTATACTTCCTATGGCATTAGAATAAGGCACATTCTCCATCTCTGTTTCTTGTTCTCCATCTTCAACAGCTTTTAGCTTAAAATGAGAACCAACAGGAGTAGTAACCGCATTAGCATCACTCATGTTGAACGTTCGAAGCACCTTTTCAACATAGCTTGACTGAGATAATGTCAAAACTCCACCTGCACGATCTCTGTTTATGTCCATGCCCAGAATTCTCCTTGCACAACCCAAGTCCTTCATATCAAACTTTTCACTTAACAGTTTCTTCACCTTCTCTATCTCCACCATGCTTTTAGAAGCCACCAACATATCATCTACATAGAGAAGTAAGTAGACATACGTTCCTTCAGTCACTTCTTTCACATACACACAGTGATCAAACTCACTTCTCTTGAATCCAAGTTCTTTCATGAAACTGTCAAAGCACTTGTTCCATTGCCTTGGAGCTTGTTTGAGTCCATACAAGGATTTCTTTAGATGACACACGTAGTCTTCCTTGTTCTTCACACGAAATCCCTCAGGCTGTTCCATATAAATTTCTTCTTCAATATCCCCATGAAGAAATGCAGTTTTGACATCGAGCTGTTCAAGCTCAAAATCAAGGTTGACCACAATCGACAGTAGCAACCTTATAGACACATGTTTTACCACAGGTGCAAAGATGTCATGATAATCAACACCTTCCTTCTGTGAGTAACCTTTAGCCACGAGTCTTGACTTGTATCTCGGATCATCTGTTTCTGTTAAACCCGGTTTCAGCTTGTACACCCATTTGCATCCGATGACCTTCTTGTTCTTAGGTCTCTTAACCAGATTCCAAGTCTTGTTCTTTTGCAAAGAACCCATCTCTTCTCCCATAGACCCATTCCACAGATCAGCTTCCCTACTCTTCATAGCTTCTTGATAGTTTTGAGGCTCGCCTGCAACCACATCTTCAGCTGCAATAAGCGCAAATGCTGCAGTAACCTCATAATCATCAAACCTTGAAGGTGGAACAATCTGTCTACGAGGTCTATCTCTGGCTAGCCTATAACTCCCTTGATCTTCTTCATGTTCTGACTCTGATTCTGAATCCTCTGAGCTTTCTTCAGTCTGAACATTTTCTCCACCTGAAACCTCAACCATACCAGCATTTGATGAAGTCTGATCTGTCTGAACCACCGTTTCATGTTGAACAATAACAGGATCTACTGCAACATCCCCTGCAACAGCTTCTTTCTTCAGATCCTTAAACACAACATCCTCAGTAAACAACACGTTCCTACTGACAACAAACCTCTCTTCATCCAGCAACCACACTTTGTACCCTTTTGTACCAGCAGGATATCCAGTGAATACACCCTTGATCGCCCTTGGCTTTAGCTTGCCTTGATCCTTGTGTATATAGACCACTGATCCAAATCTCCTTAGGTGATTATAACCTGGTTTTCTTCCCAACCACAACTCTTCTGGTATTGCATTATCAATCGCAGAGGCAGGACTTCTGTTGATCAAGTAAACAGCTGTAGACACAGCTTCTTCCCAGAACTCTTCTCTTAGTCCTGATTCATCAAGTAAACACCTTACTTTCTCCATGATTGTTCTATTCATGCGCTCAGCAACGCCATTCTGCTGTGGCGTATATGCACACGTCCTGTGCCTTTCGATGCCTTCACTCTTACAGAACCCATCAAACTCCAAGTTACAGAACTCCAAACCGTTATCCGTTCTGAGACAGCCAACCTTCTTGTTGATTTGATTTTCAACAAGCTTCTTCCACTCTCTGAACTTACTGAATGCTTCACTCTTATTCATCAAGAAAAATACCCATACTTTTCTGGTAAAGTCGTCAATGATTGACAGGAAATACTTCTTCTGTGACAGACTTGAAGTTTGATTTGTGGAACCCCACAAATCAGCATGAACATATCGCAACGCTACACCAGAATCATGCCTTCCTGAATGAAAGCTCAACTTCTTATGCTTTCCCATGACACAACTTTCACAAAAGTCCAGAACTCCAATCCTTCTTTTATCCAGGATTCCTCTCTTAGCAAGTATATGTAAACTCTTGATACTGAGATGACCAAGTCGTTTGTGCCAAAGACTTGTTTCATCTTTTGATAGTGGCTGAGTTTTCTTCTGCACACTGCTATTCACTTGCCCTGCAACAGTCTCACCATCGAGCAAGTAGAGTGAGCCACTCAAAGTACCCTGAAGCGCCAGCTTTCCATTTTTGTAGAATCTGGTTTTCCCTTCTCCACCTGAGTGTCTAAAACCAAGCATATCTAGAGTACCAGTGGAGATCAAGTTTCTTCTTAGCTTTGGAATATACCTCACATTTGTGAGCACCTTAACAGTTCCTCCATAGGTCTTCACATTAATCGTCCCTATCCCCTGAACCGCTACAGCATTGTCATCTCCCAACAACACTTGTCCAGTATTAAGCTCCTGAAACTGATCAAACCAATCTCTTCTTGATGTCATGTGATAGGAACAACCTGAATCGAGAATCCATTCATCCCTATGCCGATTGTCAGACACAGACAAGGCATCATCTTTCGGATCCACTACAACAGCAGCCTCTGCAGATTCATCATCACCATACTTCTTCTTACGAGCATAGCAATCCTTCTTCACATGCCCTTCTTTCTTACAGTACCAGCACGTGAGTCTAGAACCTGAGCCAGACCTCGATCTTCCTTTTCCCTTCCTACCACTGCTACTCGACATCTCTCTCTTATCAGGCCTGCCACGAACAAAATAACCATAACCTTCATCTTTTCTCTGCGAAGAACCAGACTCTTTGATCTCTAGCTCCTTTGACCTCGCAGCGCTCGTGACTTCCTCAAGGGATAATGTTTCCCTCCCATACTTGAGTGTTTCCTTCAAGTAATTGTACTGACTTGGAAGTGATTCCATCAAGAGAATAGCCTGAACTTCCTCAGATACCTGCACATTCACACTTGAAAGATTTGAAACTATCTTCAAGAAATCATCAATGTTTTCATCAATTGACTGAGACTCTTTCATCTTGAATGTGTAGAATTTATGTTGCAAGTGTATCTTGTTCGGTAAAGACTTAGAGAGATACAACCTTTCCAATGTTGACCAAGTCGATGCAGCGTCCGTACACGCCTCGATCTTCCTCAATACATGATCGCCAACATTCAGGATGATGAGATTCATCGCCTTCTCAGACCTCCCTAACCTCTCCGACTCTTCCCTCTGCAACCTTTCTTTGAACACATCTTCATCCTCATCTTTCTTCATCACAGACTTTGGAATTGATGTTTGCTCCAACAACACATCCTTCAACCCCAACACCGAAAGATGAGCAAGCATACGCTTCTTCCACAAAGAGAAATCCCCTTTGCCATCGAACCTCTCAACCTCGATCCTTGCGTTCGCCATTGATTCAATACCTCAAACACAGCAACCTTGAATCAACAACCTTGAGCTCTGATACCACTTGTTATTGTTCAAGCTCGTTTCTGTCGTTAAACACAAACACGAAATCTCTTGTTTTGTTCAACCGCGGAATTTAATGTTGCACAGATCACGACCTCACACTCAGGAACTACGAATTTTGCAAGGAATCAAACGAGAACGAAAGTAAGAACATGAGCACACACAGAGAATAATTGATTACCCAGAGTTCACCGATGTGGCTACGTCTCTGGGGCCTGGCAAGGCAAATCACTAACTCTTCCAAGATCACAAGGTGGTTGTGACCTAAAGTTGTAACCCTAATACAATCTCCTTGGCCGTCACGTTAACTCAACGTCGGCTCTCTACTCTCTCTTTTTAGGTTATTCTCCCTAATAACACACGAGCCTTGCTTTTATAATTAAGCAAGGTTAGTTACAACTGATAACCGGTTTTACTAACCGTAAACCATTGAGCTATAATAGCCTAGACATTAAACCAATGTCCTATAACCCAATTGTCAATCTCGACTTGGTTTAAGCTCCAATATTGCTGATTCTTCATCACCAAGATAACACTTATTATATATTGTTAAGATTTATATAGTTTCAATTAAGTCACAACAATGAGCAACAAATCAAAACTAAGACCTAAGAAACAACACCAAACCACAAGCATAAAGTTCATTTCTTTGTTGTCATACAGTAGTTCACGAGTAATAGAGGTCTGAAGCACAATTTGCTGCCGCATATGAGATGTGTAACACCTGCATACTTAAGAATGCAGAGGATGAAGCACAATCATCATCTTTCCATTCACAAACAAGCAAAAGAAGCAACAAAGGGAAATTTTTGTTTTTCAGAAACATGTTGAATATTAAAATTCAAACAAAGATCGATAGTAAAATAAGGAGAAAAAGAAGACATTTACGATTATGAATCTGATATCATCCAAGCTCACATCAGCCTCTATTCCGCCAAATCCTCACACCATTGTCGTTATCTTCGCCATGACCTTTTCTTCTTCTTCTTCTTTGTCAAGGTCTCTGAAAAGGCCTACCTTTAAGGAAGATGAACAATATAATCTAAGATTAGTCTTTCACCAAAATTAGTACCATAACTAGATGAAGCTTCCTTTTCAACAAGATTAGTCTTTCGGGTTGTTCCTGGGCCAATCAACCTAATCCTTTCCTGCATAGACCTCTCTTTTCCTCTTCTTCTCTCTGTCATGACTCTGAGAACGCTAAGAACGGTGGTGGAGATGAAATTCAAAGCTGTTAACACCCACGCGCGAGGATGTCTGGCACCGATAATTATGAATATGCACTGAGAAAACTAATTATTGTTGGCTTTTTCTTCGACGACAAAGTCGGAGAGAAACACACATGAATTTATTTGGAAAAAGGTGCTCTTCACTTTTCTGAATATTGTTGTTGAGTTGGAAAAAATAATTATTAAAATAAATAATTAGGAAAATACTTCGTTGAACTGAACTATAGTTGAAAGACAACATTGTAAATTAACTTTTGATTTTACTAGAGAAAGTGTGTTAGAAGAAAGAGAAAAGTGTCTAGATAGAAGAATGTGTCTTATAGTGTTATTAGTAAGTCAAAAACTGCCCGAGAATGCAAATGTTTCAAAATAAATGCATATGCCACCTGGATTTATGGTAATTGCCAAGGGTAAAAATGCTGAATGTATGTACATTTGGGACTAAGTGATCGACACGTGTAAGAATTAGTGTGTCCATTAATTCCAGCGAAAAAAAAAAAAGAGAAAGCTACATGCACATGCCACAAAGGTTGATCACAGACTTCGATTATATTTAAATGTCAACCGTTTGGGTTCATTCATCTCTACCGTTAACTAAAAAAAACGTCGACTTCTTTTCAAGTGGTTACAATATTTGAATTATTGCTTTTGTTGATTTCTCTGAAGATAGTCAAGGAGGACTCATGAGCATGAAGTTTCGAAGAGATTGCTTTGAGTCTATCTTCTTCGTTAACACTCGCGTACGCCGTTTCATGCTATGGGGGTTTTGTTTCGATTCGATCGTCGTCACCACTCGTCATCAGACGTTACTATCGATCATTTATAGTTCCCAATTATTTTTAATTTTTCTTCAAGAGTTTTTTCTATATGCATGATAACTTTAAGTTTTGGGGTTCTTGTCGGTTTCTTCGAGCGAGGGTCGCGGTTTCAGATTCGATCGTCGTCATTACTCTGTTTAGCCGCCGCTGCAGTAGAGGTGTTATGATTCGATTCTCCGGAACTCGCTGAGTCTCTGATTATCGATTTTAAAATTTCACGGTGATCGAGTTTTTTCTCTTCTCCAGAACCTGTTGAGATATTATGTCTGCTTTCTACGGTGTCTTGTTAATGTGACTAGTGACTACAGCTATAGAGAACTCCCGTGGAAGCGTTAATTTTACTCATCATTTATGTTCAATTTTCGTGGGAGAATTTTGTAGAATGATTTTGAGGAAAGTGTCTAATTTTGCAGATTAGGATTCTAGGTTGCAGCTAACGATGGTGGAGAGGTTTCGATAAGATCATCATATGATGCTTACATTATCAATGGGAAACTGCAAGGCTTGTGATGGGTCTCACCCATTTTAGTAAGAGATGATCGTTGGATCAAGTTTAATTTCCCTTTCAATAGATTCGATTGCCACGTTAAAGATTCTTCTTTTTCCCTTTTTTCTTTTAGACGATAAGAAGTCATTCAGGACATGAGGGATTTCCGTTAGATTTTGTTTTTGTTTGCGGAAGTGTTTGTGGTTCAGATGCATTAGCTCTTGATCATTTGTGCCAGGTTATGTCATGGTTTTAGTATTTTCAGCATTATAGATGGTTAGCAACTGATTGCTTGTTTTATGAACTGATAAATGCTTGTCATCAGTCTCAGCTTGAAGTATATATTTGTCTTATTATGAGTCCTTGCTTGAGTCGCTTTTCTTATGGTTCCATTTATATTTCCTTTGTGTCTCTTAATATGATTTATGCATTACATCTCTATGGTATAGGTTGTCAATGATTTAGGATAAGTATAGATTTTGATGCTCCAAAATATGAAATTTCAGCTTCTCTTTTATTCAGCGAAATAACGTGATGCTGAAGGTTTTTGTGATTATTTGGCCAAACGATGTAGCTCATATCCTTACTCAGGTTTCTCTTTTTATTGTTTTGGTTCCTATATTACATTTATTTTGTGATGCTACCCTATCTGTTTTTACTTGTGTTTTCAGAGTACATGCTCTTGATTGATTGTATTCCCAGTCATTTCACCCATTCTGGTTTCACATGTTATGTTCTCAAGCTTGGTCTCTAAATTGCATCACTGGGTTTTTGTTTTTCTTGTTTCGTTTTGGTATTCAGACAACTGATAGTAACATGTATATCTGATTTTTGGTTAAGGTTTCAAGAGATATAAGCACTGATGAAGTCAGGGAATGGTCAAGTGTTTTTGATTTCTTATATGCTTGAACTTCATGGCTTTATATGTTGAGGCCTTTATTATTTCTTTATTCTAATCATATATATTTGTACAAAATGGCTTCTCTTTTATGGCGTCTGGACATTAAGCTCGACATGAAAGCACTAGTCTCTTTGGGAATGACTTTATATGTTCAGGCTGGTGGGTTCTCTATCTTATATAGTTATGTGAAGATGCAAAGCGATCCAAGCTCCATTGAAACTTCTTTGACTTGAAAGATGGTTTCAAATCATTGATTTTGCTGATGTCCACTGAACCCTTGGTATAGGTTGTTATTCTTCCACTGTTCTGGTTTTTCATTAAGATAAAATCTTTGGTGTTTTTATTTTTCTTGAGTTGATGATTTTTCATTTTATGTAAGATAATGCTTCAGGCATACACCTTCTTATTTTATTTTTGTTCTTAATTTTGTTTTGGTACTCTATCAGGCTGACAGTAAAAGATAACCTCTGGAATCAATCTCATATTCAGTCCTACTGGTAATTGAAGAGTTTTTTATACCTTTTCTTGTGTCTTTGGTTTTTGTTAAAGGTCAGTTGTTCCAGCTTCTCTACATAACTTCTTGTATCTGACAAAAACCTCTACTTGTTACAGCTTGCAGTTAGTCAGGGTATTAAGATCTGATATGTTCTGTTCTGCACTATAGGTCTGCTTTGCTCTGGTTTTAGTCTTCTATGTTTCCTTATCGCTTTGCTCTTTCAAAACTATTGTTGTGAGTTTTGTTATGTATTTTTCCGTTTAGTTCGAGTTACTACTTGGATAGAGTATGAGATCTTTTTTTAATAAATTGCTTTGCTCTGCTTTTAATTCCTTTGTGTTATTTTTAGGACTTTTGTGATCGAAGTTCTGTTTTGATACTATTATGAAACATGTCTGATCTACTAAGCTTTTGGGGGGACCCTCATCCATATCCAGTCAGGTTCTTAAAGGTTCTGTCAACATAAGAAAAAAGATCCTCGTTCTTCACTGCATAGTTTAAATAAATTTATGTTAGAGCTTCACTTAATTTTAGTAATTTCCCTTTCTATGTATTTCAGTAATCCATGCTATTGTTTAGGGGGTCTTCTGCTTTTTCAATGAGATAATATAATATTGTAGGTTCTCTCAAGTTTTACTTTTGCTTTTATTTGCTGAGAAAGTCATTCAAGCCATGAGCGTTTTCTGTTGGATGCCACTTTTTTCCTAATATGCGTGCTATGTTACTTAAATGTCGTTGATACAGGAGATCGAAGTTTCTAATCTCTTCATTGGCTGCTTCTTCAATCGATAGATGTTAGTTAGCTCATCTTACTACAACTTGCAACTAGTTAGAGTTTTCATATTGTATCTTCTATGTTTTGCATCATATGTTTGCTTTGCTCTTGTTTTAGTCTTCTATGTTTCCTTGTCGCTTTCTTCTCTTTCCAAACTGATATCATGTGTTATGTTATGTTATGCATGTGAATATGTGATTGTTGAGGTTGGTTTTCATGATACAACTAGTATCCTTCTTTGCATGATGAGACCTTGTATTTTCTGGCATGAAGTCACTAGTGACCCACTTCATTAGGTGTTGAGACATAACTCAGGAAAGTCTGAGACTTATTGAAGAAATAACAAGAAATCTCGATGTTTTTTCATGGACATCCTAAATTCTCCTCACAGCTATTATATCAATCTGTGAGTTCTTGTACTGACTTTAGAGATTGGTTTGAGTTCCACATGATCGAAGGATTTCCCATTTTCCGTTTTGGTTTTAAGTTTGTAGCGCGTACAATTTTGGGTGTATTTGTACATGACTGCAAGATTGGTTGATATTTTCTTGGTACTTCACATGATTGCAGGGTATTCTGGATCCACCATTAAATGTCTACTTTAGTTTCCATTTTGCACTTGTACTTGATTACATGATCAAAAGATTTTTTGGGTCCATCATTAAAGTTTCACTTTCGTTTACCTAAAATGAGGACTAAATTGTTTCTTTTTTTTTATTTTATTCTGACAGTAACAGGTAACCTCATGGCATCGATCTCATATTCAGTTAGGTGCATCCTATTGGTTACTGCAGAGCTTTCTCATTTTTTTTTCACAAAACTCAAAAGCTCCTTTGTCGAACATTCAATGTTTTCATAGTTTTTGATTTGTTGCATCTTTGGTATAAGCACTCTTCCATAAAGAGGCATCCATAGGTTTTTGTATGTTATTGAATGCAAGTTATGAAGTATTTGCTGGCGATCTCGCAGTAATTCTTTCACAGGTATTTATGTGATTTAGGTTCACTATTTGATCTCTAAGTTGTTTTAGTTGAATTTTCCTCACTTGAGGTTATTTTTATTTATTTATGTAAGAACAATATTTTTTTTTGTTATCAACTGAGAACTTCTCTGGTGATACTGATGGAAAATGGTAAATAATAGGTTCTCGTTTCAGCTAGAAATTTTGAGTAACTTGATTTAGTATATTTTTCCTTTTCTTGTGTTTTCCCTTGATTGAATCATTTCAGTTCGTTTTAATTTTGGTGGTTAAGCTGTTATATAAGGTAGTGGAAAATATGTTCAAAGGATTTGAGTTGCAGAGGTTAATATAGCTTTTAAATTCTGCTTTTTATATTCTGTATGATAGCAGTTGTTCAGTGCTAGTTAGAGATATTGCTACTTGGTTCAATTTGGATAGTTTCAGTATGGATGCATCTTATTCTTTGAGATATTATACAATAGGGATCCAAGTTGACAAATATTGGCGTAGAAGGTTATGCAACTCAGCTTCTTGTATGCATTAGTATGATTTGAGATATTATAGTAGGGCTTTAAAATGATTAATTGGAAGAGGACTCACTGGTCATGTTATTCGTCATGCTATTATTCTTACTTGATTTGTGTGATAGTAATTTTTTTTAGGATCAATTACGTGTCTTGATAATCTTACTGGAATGAGATTCAGATTTTGAAAACTTAATTCATTGTCTCATCTTACTTAGAGAAACTTTTACTTGTTGTAGATCGTGTAAGAGTTAGAAGCATTGTAAGTTTCCCTTCATTACAGGTATGTTGAAGACGCAAAAGGGATGAGATATCTGTTGCGGCTTCTTTGACATATAGAATGGCTTTGATCGTATGTTATCTTTTATTCCGAGTATCTCTCAAAAGGTTTGTCCTTCTCCTAGTTTTGGAACATATATTTGATTGTTATTGTGATAATCTCTGTTTTAGATCTCATAGATAGCTCATATGACGTTCATTATGGTACATGTATGTTCTTGTTGCAACTTGCAAACACTCAGTGCAAGATCTGATCTGCTCTGTTTTTCACCACAAGAACAGATTTGCTCTGGTTTAGTCTTCTCTATTTTCCTTGGCGTTTTTCTCTTTCCAAACTGATTTTATATTATTTTCTGCAGATCAATATATTTTTCCTGATAATGGTTTCATGAAACAACAAGTTCACCTATGCTCGTCTAATTCAAATCCTATCCTTCTTTATGTCTTGACTATCTCATTGGAATGCGACTCAGGATTTGAAGACCAAAATTCATTGCTTATCTCTAAGTTTCTTTGGTTTATTTGTGCTTTACATCTCTAAGTTGCTTTGTCTAAGAGGGAGAAGCAGTCTGGGAGACGAGGGAGTTTTATGTGGAAGGTTTTGTGTTACATGTTTCTTTTGTCTCTGCCACTTCATTTTGTTCTACAAGGTAGATTTGTCCTTCTCCCTTACTATGCTTTCATATTTTCTTCATCATCAGGCATTATACTCATACTCAGATGAACTAAGTTAGTAACTTTTTTTAATCTCTTATTCAAGCCTGCTATCTTCTTTCCTATTTACTTGTAGCTGCTATTACTCACTATATTCTTTTATGTGTTATCTACATCTCCTGGTTATCATCATGAAGAGTCACTGTGTCTCTATTTTGTGCTTCGGACTGAAGCTCTTTATGCTCTGTTTATAAGACTCCACCAAATTACTAGGGATCTTTCCTTTTTCCACTCAAGTCTCTTAGAATTGTTAAGTTAGTTAGCTGATTTACTAGAGGAATAGTTTTGAATGATCAGTAAGTTTTTTGGTCTCCATTGATATGGTTTTTTATTCCCTTCAGATTTTCAGGGGTATAAGGTGCCCGAGTTTTGCCTTTGCCTATTTCTAGGGTTTTTGGCTTCACTTATTTCTTGTAGGTAAGGATTATGGGGTTTTACTGGATTGTCTGGTTAACTGCTTTCTTTACTTTTTAGTCCTGACAGTAAAAAATCTATTTTAACCGTCACGCCTTCGTCATGGATGCCTCACTTGTTACATGAAGTATTTCTTTTTATTTTCTCCTTCCCACTATCTGTTTGGTGAACACTGGTTAACGGGGGCAATGTGTTGCTTCAAACATTAAGCTCTTTTGATGGTAATTTACAGGATAGCATTTGTGAATTTCAGAGGCTCGACTGCCCTTTTTTTCCTTTATGTTTGTTTTTATGATTTGTACATTACATTTATTTGTTATAGGTTGTAGATGCTTCAAAGTAAGTATAGGTTTTAATGTTTCAAGATAAGAATTACAGGTTCCTTCTTTTCTCTAGGGAGATAATGTGATGTTGAAGGTTTTTGTGATGAGTTGGCCAAACGTTGTAGCTCATATCCTCATTAGTTTTCTCCTTTTCTTGATTTGGTTCATATATTCCATTAAATTTTTGTGATGCTACCCTATATGTTTTTACTTGTTTTTTCCGGGTACTTGCTCTTGATTGATTTTGTTCCCAGTCATTTCACCCTTTCTGTTTCACATGTTATGTTCTCGGGCTTGGTATCTAAATTTCATCACTAGGTTTTTGTTTTTCTTGTTTCGTTTTGGTATTCGGGCAGCTGACAATACGTGTATATATGAGTTTTTCTTACATCATATATGATGGTTAAGGTTTCAAGAGATATAAGCAGTGATCACGTCATGGAATGGTCAAGTGTTTCTGATTTCTTATATGCTTGAACATAATGACTTTATATGTTGAGGTGTTTCTTATTTCTTTATTCTAATCATATATGTTTGTACAAAATGGCTTATCTTTTATGGTGTATGGGCATTATGCTCTACATGAAAGCACTGGTCTCTTTGGGAATGACTTTATATGTTTAGGTTGGTGGCTTCTCTATCATATATAGTTATGTGAAGATGCAAAGCGATTCAAGCTCCATTGAAACTTCTTTGACTTGAAGGATGCATTTTAAATCATTGAGCTAGCTTCAGTCCACTGAACCCTTGGTATAGGTTGTTATTCTTCCATTCTTCTGGTTTTTCACTAGGATACGGTCTTTGGTGTTTTTCTTTTTCTTGAGTTGATCGATTTTTCATTTTCTGTAAGATAATGCTTCAGGCATACACATTTTAATTTTATTTTTGTACTTATTTTTTTGGTATTCTAACAGGCTGACAGTAAAAGATAACCTCTGGAATCAATCTCATATTTCGTCCTATTGGTAATTGAAGAGTTTTCTTATACTTTTTGTTGACATGAAGTGATAAGGGGCATAATAGTAATTTTGTTTGTTTTGGTTGTGCTAGAAAGATAAACAGATTAATAGTCGTGTAACCACCATTAGAATAATCAAGGAAATCATTCTTTTCATTCTTTTTTTCTCTCTACTGAAACCTTTCATCTCTCTCTACTGTTCTTGCAAGTTGTTCATGTTTTTCATTTAAACTCTCATAATTCTACCAAATATCACATGATATCAGAGCATCTCAGCTTTCGAGACCTTATTCTCATCACTCACTTTTATTACTTCCGCAAATCTTGTTTCTTTTACTCTGATTTTTCGTTCATCCATTGGATACTAGTTGTTTGAAAATGGAAAACTCAAAGGTGGTTATTCCAGTTATTATCAAGGGATTTAACTATCTCTTGTGGCCAAGACTGCTCAAGACCTCTTTAGGAGGAAGATGAATTTGGTCATATGTGACAGATGACAAACCTTTAAAAAAAAACAGTCTAAGAGAGGATGGTAAAGACTGTCTGGCGATGTAAAATGGGATCATGAAGATTTCATGGTGTTGTCCATCATTCAAAGTAGCCTTGAGGCATCAATCCTGGAAACTTACTCCTACTGTGAAACTTCCAAGTAGTTGTGAAACACTCTTCAAAAGGTGTATAGCAACACTTCAAATCTGAGCAAAGTGTTTGAAGTTAAGAGAGCTATCAACACCCTCCATCAAGAAGACACAGATTTCAACAACCATTTTGGCAAGTTTAGGGCTTGTGGGCTGAGTTGGAGTTGTTGGTCGTGTATTGTTGAGCCTAGTGTGCTGAATGAGAGGCGTGAGGAAGACAAGGTCTTTGCCCTTCTTGTCACTCTAAACTCATGGTATAATAACCTGATCAAGCATATGTTAAGGGCAGAGAAGTTACCAACCTTAGAAGAAGTGTGTGCTCAAATCCAGAAGGAGCAAGGTTCTGTGAGTCTTTCTGGAGGCAAAGGAGAACTGATGTTAGAAAATCAAGTTGAGGGGGTTGCAAAAAAGGGCGCCTACAAACATGAAGACAAGAAGATATGGGTGTGTGTGATCACTGCAAGAAGAAATGACATTGGAAAGACAAGTGTTAGATACTACATCCTCATCTCAAGATCAGAAGTTAAAAACACCATACAATGATGCAAGGGCACACTTCTATGGTGAAATAAGTGAACCATCCACCAGTTACTCCTCCTTAAAGACCACTGAAGATGAAACATCAAGAAGTCTGACCTTGATGCTCTCATCCAAGTCCTCAAGGAAAACTCTGGTAACAATTTTGGTATTTCTTTAAATGTTTCAACTTGTGATATTCCTGTGAATGATGTAACTAATTCTAGATTGATAAAACCTTTAGTTATAGATTTTGGAGCTAGTCACCATATGATCAGTGATCTAAATTTGATTAGTAACATAGTCCCTGTTTTAGGAAATGTCATGATAGCTAATGGAGAAAGAGTACCAATTAAAAAAGTAGGTGATCTTAGGTTGTTTGATAAAGAATCTAAAGCTTTCTATATGCCTACTTTCGCCTCAAACTTGTTATCTGGAGGAACTACTGATTTAAAGTGACAATGTTACCTTCACTCCTAATGATGTCTACTTTCAGGATATTGATTCTAGTAGGTTGCTTAGCAAAAATGTAATCAAGGGAGACTTGTGCTTTACTTGAAGGCACCCAACTTGCATCTGATTTATCTGTTGCTTTAAATTCTTTTTTTTATTTCCATAAAGAAGTAATGTGGCATGCTAGACTAAGTTATCCTCATTCTCGTGCCTTAAACATCATGTTGTGTAGTCTTTATTTCAAGAATGATTGTGAGGCTTGCATCTTAGGAAAACATTGCAAGTCTGCATTTCTAAATCTACCACTATCTATGAAAATTGCTTTGATTTAGTGCATTCTGATGTGTGGACTACTCCAAGTGCATGTAGGGAACATCGTAAATACTTTGTGACTTTCATAGATGAGAAGTCAAAATACACTTGGGTCACACTATTACAATCAAAGAATAGGGTGTTTAGAAGCATTTATAAACTTTCAAACCTATGTCACTAACCATTATCATGCCAAGATAAAAAAATAGATCAGATAATGGAAGAGAATACACCAGCAGTGCATTCAAACAACACCTAGTAAAGCATGGGGTGATCCACAAACCAGTTGCCCGTATACCCCACAACAAAATGGACTGTAAGAAAGAATAGACACATCATGGAGGTTACAATGAGCATGATGTTCCATACAAATGTACCAAAGAGGTTCTAGGGAGATGCGGTGATGGCAGCCTGTTACTTGATCAACAAGATACCCACCAGAATCCTTCCTGATCAATCTCCACATGAGGTACTGAATAAGAACCGCCCTTCTATAGATCATTTGCGTGTGTTTGGGTGCCTGTGTTTTTTTTTGGTTCCAGGTGAGCAGAGAAACAAATTGGAACCTAAAAGTACAAAGCAATGTTCCTTGGATATTCTCCTCATCATAAGGGTTATAAGTGTTACTTACCAGAGACTAGGAGAGTCTCGATCTATAGGAATGTAAAGTTTGTAGAATCTAGATGCTATAATGATGAAAATAGTTGGGATGAACATAAAAAAATATCTCAATCAGCCTCATATAGAGCAAAAAACCTGACAATCATCTTGAAAAGACTTAGAATCAGTCAACCTAGGGAGAGTGAGGAAACCATGGAACCTCCTCAAGAAGATGTAGTAGCAGTCCATCCTGATCATGAGGGGAAATCAGCACGAATCACTAGCTGTCCACGATTTGACTGCCCACAATTCTGCTGTCCAAGATTCAACTGTCCACGATGTGACTGTCCATGATTCAACTGTCCATGATTTGACTGTCCACGATTCAGCTGTCCACAATTCGACTGTCCATGATTCAGCTGTCCACGATTCGACTGTCTATGATTCAGCTGTCCATGATTTGGCTGTCCATGATTCAACTGTCCACGATTCTTCTGTCCATGATTCAGCTATCCATGATTTGACTATCCATGATTCTTATGTTCATGATTCTACTGTCCACAATTCAGTTATCCATGATTAGTTGTCCATGATCAAGATGGAATGCAAGAAGAAGTACAACCATTAAGGAGGAGTACAAGGATGAAGAAACCATCCAAGTGGGTAAACACCAAAGTGTACTTCAACAACAATGCAGTTGTTCATCCTATACAAATTATATGCTCATTGGTAGATTAACCTCCAGAACGCATTGTCTTTGTTGGTGAACTGGATCAAGAGTATATCCCAATGTCATATGAAGAAGCAATGGAGCATGAAGAGTGGAGAGAATCTGTTGGAAATGAAAGTAATGTTATGATACTCAATGATACTTGGTATGAGGCTCAGCTTCCCAAAGGCAAGAAAGCAGTAACAAGCCGTTGGATCTTCACAATCAAGTACCTAACAAATGGAAAACCACAAAGGAAAAAGACAAGGCTGGTTACAAGAGAATTTACTTAGACATATGGTGAAGACTATTATGATACATTTGCTCCAGTTGCCAAAATCCACACCATAAGAATTATGTTGTCATTGGAAATCAACTTGTAATGGGATCTATGACATATGAATGTCAAGAATGCATTTCTACAAGGAGAACTTAAAGATGAGGTTTATATGAGACCACCTCCAGGTCTGGAACATCTTGTCAAACCAGGAAATATCCTTAGACCGAAGAAAGAAATATATGGGCTGAAACAATCACCAAGAGCCTTGTATCATAAGTTAAGTACAACTCTCAAGGAAGAGGGTTCATCAAGTTTGAAGCTGATCACGCTTGTTTCACACTCACTAGTCAACGAGGCATTGTGGTCATCCTCATATATGTGGATGACATCATCATCACCGGGTGACAAGGAAGATATCACCTTAACCAAAACTTTTCTTAAATCTTTCTTTGATATTAAAGACTTGGGTGAGCTAAAGTACTTTCTAGGGCTTGAGATATGTCGATCTAAAGAGGGGCTGTTTTATCCCAAAGAAAGTACACACTTGATTTGTTGAATGAGGTAGGTGACCTTGGAGGAAGAGCAGCAAAGACTCCACTGGAAGAGGGCTATAAGGTGGTACGTGAGGGGGAGTTTGAGGACAAACCCTATGGAGATGCCAAACACTATAGAGAATGGTTGTGAAACTCATCTGCCTTACCATCACTAGGACAGATGTGTGCTTTGCAGTCAACCAAGTCAGTCAACACATGAAAACTCCCAAGATACATCATTGGAATATGATGAAAAAAATCTTGAGATATCTGAGAGAATCACCAGGGCAAGGAGTATGGATGGGTTGCAACAAGAGTACATAGATTATGGGATCTTGTGATTCGATTGGCCTGGTAATAGAGTTGACATGAGGTCAACAACCGATTACTGCACCTTCATAGGAGGGAATTTGGTCACTTGGAAGAGCAAGAAGCAAAATGTGGTGTCTTGTTCAAGTGTTGATGCAGAGTATCAATCTATGAAGAAGCTTACTAGTGAACTCTTATGGATCAAGGGACTACTGAAATACTTGGGCATAAAAACAACCTCACCTATCACTATGCATTGTGACAACCAGACATCAATTCACATAGCATATACCAATGTATTCCATGAAAGGCATAAACACATTGAAGTGGATTGTCATAAGTTCAGGCAAGCAGTGGAACAACAACTCATCCTCCCTGGTTACACAAGAAGTAAAGATCAATTGGCGGATATCTTCACCAAGGCAACAAACACTAAAGTTTGTGAGTTCATTCACCCAAAGCTTGGACTCACAGAGCTCCCATCACACTGATCTCCTTGACCATGAAGTGTTCTACTCTTTTTCCTTGATTTGGTATTTATCCTAAGT